>JAVQKC010115999.1:0-37049 GCA_036025475.1 Philypnodon macrostomus
CCCCCCTCCCAGAGCCGCCCCAGAGCCGCCCCCCTCAGGCCCCGATGCCCCCCAGCACATAGGGGGCATGGTGTGGGATTTCCTGGGAAAGTGAGTGCTCTGTCCTGGCTCTAAGGCTCGGCTGCACACTGTGAATCTGTGACTGCTGCACCTGCAACAGTGATCTATGTATCACAGAGATAGCTCTCCTAAAGAAACCAGATGACACAATACAAAGATCCTGCTAGATATTCCAGCATGTTTTCAACTATCATGTTTACTTGCCACCAAGTTATTTTTAGCAACCTGCAGATGACGCATGGTTTTTCAAGCAGCATGCTGCATTCAGCATCACCAACAGTTTATTTTACTCAAATACAAATGTATACATCCATTAATTTATATATATATATATGTATATACTTATGTGACTTGATTTACTTGCTAGTGAAAAGGGATATGAACAGTGCAATACATCACAGTTGATTTAATGATGTAGCAGTATTTTTATATTTGTTTGAATGTTATGTAGGTCCATGTTGTTATTTCTTTGTCAACCTGTTTAAGACAGCTCCTCCTGCCATGTTATTTCCCAAACCACCCCCAGTCTCTTAACACTGTTGCTCATGGTTCAAGTGAATCCCAGGCCATGTTACCTTACTCCTGTCCAGCCTGCTCCTACAGATACCAAAGAAATGCTCAAGAAATGTCCTGCATGACTAGAGCTGTTTTACCTACACATGCTTTGTGGATAGTGTTTAGCATTCCTGGTTTTATGCTACATATCCTTAACTGACCTCATACACTCTTAGTCCAAAACCAAACTGTCCCACCCTCCCATTTCTTTTTACCCCCTTGTTCTGCCCTGTCCTGGCTGAGTTGTGCCTGTCTGACTGCATGCCAGCCACTCCCAGGCTGCAGCAGATGCACATGGTTTATGTTTTTGTCAAATGCGTTGCTGTGTCAAGCTGCAGAAGCCAGCTGTCACATGTGCCTTGTGAGCTGTCAATGAACACACTCTGATCTCCTCTGTCCTTTTGTATGGTCTGTGATAGTTTCCTTTTATTTCTAATGTCTGTTGTTTTTTACTTTTGTGTTTCCTCAACTTTTCTTTTATGTCTTTTTGTTTTTATCTCCCGTCCTATCTGCAGTTTAGCCCCCAGGTAAGTACTGCTCAAGTTTAGTGGCCACCACCAATTACTACTAAGTCAGTCGCTACACCTCACCCGACGTGGGAATGTTAGCAGTCACATCATTAGAAGCAGTTGATTTGGAGGGAATAGTTGAACATATTCTCACCTTATAGTATTGAAAATAGTTTTCTATGTTTATTTAAATGTTTATCTGTGGTAATTTTACTGAAATGTAATAGCCGTGTAATAATATGTCTTGAGTACAAATGTCAAAATGATTGCTCTTTACAGACAAGGAGGAAAGGACCAAACTAAGAAGGGCCCTAACATCAAATTGGGACCACAAGGAGACAAGAAGGATCCTCGTAAGGACAGCACTCTGGACAGTGGCCACCATCTAAAGGTAGACTGACAGACTAAATGTTTAATAATTTGAAATATTTGAGCTAAAGTGATACTACACATGTGCACAGTTAGAGGAGCTGATGAACACTCTGGAGAGGACAAGACAGGAGTTGGACGCCACAAAGCAGCGTCTGTCGTCCACACAACAGTCTCTGCAGGAGCGGGACACACACCTCACCAACATGAGACAGGAGCGGAGGAAACAGCTCGAGGAGATCCTAGAGATGAAGTGAGTCTCTACATGCCTCTATGTTTACACAGAGTTAGAATAATGTACAGTATGTGTAATGTATAATAATGTTTGTCTACTTTTGTCAGACAACAGGCTCTATTGGCTGCCATCAGTGAAAAAGATGCTAATATTGCACTGTTAGAGCTATCTGCCTCCAACAAAAAGAAGACCCAAGAGGAGGTGCTGGCTCTAAAAAGAGAACGAGACAAACTTATGCACCAGCTCAAACAACATGTGAGTCACTGTGGCCAACGACCCCTTATATACCTGTACATGCATGGCAGCTCATGATGTGTAATGCTGTAGATAACAAATTGTTAACAAATTTAAAAAATGCTTAAAATTGACGATCAAACCGGTAATCTGTCATAATAAATATTTTACTTAAGTCCCTAATCTGACCTCTACAGAAATATCAATTCACAGTTTGTGGGATAGAGCCTTGATCAATAGTTTTTGAGTCATGTCAGCCCTACAAACTGTGAGGTTACTGCAGAGGCGAGGGGGAGGGACTAAAGTGAAACTTGATTGCTATTGGTCAAGCATTATTTTTTAAAACGTTTTAACAGTTTCTTATGTTTGGAAACCTACGGTCTACACAATAACTTATTTTACAATTGTATTTTTTTTCACAGACACAAAGTAGGATGAAGCTGATAGCCGACAACTATGAAGACGAGCAATACCATCCACACGGCCCGCACCACCCGCAGCCACAGCCATCCCACGCCCAGCCACAGCCTCAGTACCCACATCCGGTTCACCCTCAGCAGCAGCAGTACCCCCATGGGCCCCACCCACAGCACTCTTCTGTCCCGGGGCAGCACCCACACCCGCAACAGCCACAAGCACAGTACCCACACCCCCCTCACCAATCACAGCCACCCCAGCACCAACAAGGGCCCCTGCCTCATCAGCAACACCCAAGGCCACCTCAGCCTCAGCACCCACACCAACAGCACCCAGGACAGCACCCTCAGCACCCCGGACAGCACCCACACGGACACCCGCCACCCCAGCACCCACACCCACAGCACCCAAATGGGCCTCCACAGCAAGGGCCACACCCACAGCATCCGCACCCACAACAGCATCAGCACCCACAACAGCATCCTCAACATCCACAGCATGCACAGCACCATGGACAACATCCACGGCACCCTTCACCTCACCACCGCGGAGGGCCACCTCGAGGACCACCACACGCCGGGCACCGTCCCTCCCCAGATCAGGTCAGGAAAACTTCTAAATATCAATGTTGAAAATAGGATTTGTCAAATTATTACATTACATTGTGTTTGTATTTATACGTTATATTGTGTATTTCAGTTTTTAAGTTCAATCAAAAGTGACTCTTCTAACATATTCATATGTATTTCCTTGTATCCCCAATGCTGCTAAACTTAAAGGATGATGAGGAGGGCATTTGGGCATGACTCTCCATGCGACAACCAAAACGAAAGCTGTTTTGAAGGGTAAGATATATTCCAAATGAATGTTTTGTTGTTTTACTTCCAACATTCATTCATTAATTTGTGTTTTTGTTCTTAGATGATTGGGTCACTATTGGGGGAGCAGAGCCATGCCATGATGTTAAAACACTATTCATCAAACCTTTTTTGTACCAATTTATTTATTTTTTAACTGAACAGTGGGGCCTTGTTTTTGTGAGACAGACAAAAGCTCACTCATGCAGGAAGCTGGCAGATGAGCAGGTAATTCAATTTCATCTACAAATGTTGTTTTAGTATTTTGATGATTTTGACAAAAATGTCTCTTTATACAGGAACAGATGTCCTCATCCCTCCGTGAACATGACCACAACTACAGTGACAATTGCAAACAAATGTGTGTTGGGACTGTTGCTTTGGAATGTCATCACAGGACCCGTTTTTGACCGTTGCATGCTGAGCTCTTCAAGCAAATGCAGCCTATTTTAAACTGGACGTCCTGACTGCCTCCACTGTGCTGCTCCATGCTTTTATTAGGATATTTATTTAATCAAGATCATAGTTGTATTGCCTTCAATCTCATTTCTCTGGCACTGATTGGCTCCCTCGCTCGACTTACTGCCCTGCTTCTATGGCTTTTAGTCCACTTTTATATCTTTGTACACTACATTTCAGCATGTGCCCATGCCACACAGTAATACCATTTCAGGTTTTTGTTGTCCAAAAGTTTCTGAGTGGTAGTTTGCCTTTTTGAACCCCTGACTGTGACTATAGTGGTCAATGGTCTTTTCATGATGTTACCTCATTTAGATAGGAAGTATTGAAATATTTTAAAAGAATCTATGCAGATGTCACATAGACAAAATGCATTTCTCATTCTTATTTCAGTTTATATCATTTCAAAGAAAAATCTGCCTGGAGAGCAGTCAGTAAGTCCAATTACTGTGTGACTACACGCACCTATGCACCTCTCCTCCGTGTTGCAGGAATTTTTACTATTGGTGCTTTTGCTGGTGCTTGAATCTAAAAGGTGTCAAAAGACAACAACTTTTTGGAGGGATATGACGCCATCATGTTGGGCTAAAAAAACTGCTTTGTACATATACAATCAGAAAATGGGAGCTTGGTTTGTGCCATGAGAGATGCAGAGATGTTCTTCTCTGCTGATACAACTACTATAAATGCAAATATAGGCTATAAGGTGATGTCCAGGGCTTGACATTTACTAGTTAACCTACCAAATGTTGGTAGATTTTCATTTTAACTAGTAACACACTCAATCCCACTAGCCACCTAGTACTGTACAGTACTACTGGTTTGACTTTATTCTTATTTCAACTACTTAAGGTCTGACTGTGTTGCTAACTTAGAAATCACCTCCTGATGATAGAGTCTTGACTGAAATATAAAATGCTAAAATATTTTTGAAAACTCTAAACAACTTTGAGCATCATGTGGCTATTGAAAATCCTGAACAATGGCTAGCAGCTTCTGAAAACATGTATTACAGTACTTGAGGCCTGTGGCCATTGTGCAAAAAAGGTTCATGTCAAGCCCTGCCTATAAAGAAAAAGGTGGTGTTAAAAATTCTATTTCTGCAGGTCATCACTGACAACCACATCTACTACAGTATCCTGCCCTCAAATGGCTCCTTCTCTAGAAGTAGTCATGTGCGATCGCCCCAAAAGTAGTGACATTTTTTTGTGGCCTGTGCCTCGTAAAAACTGTACACATGATATAATAGATATGCATATATTATAAATATAGAGAGAAATCTATATAGTGTGTCTATATGTGGTCAGAAAACGAGATAATATATATATATAGATACATTTTTGCTCTTCATGGTAATTATTTTTCCAACTGGCCAGAGAGGTCAGCGGGATGTCTTACATTGAGTGTTTTGAGTGGTGAGTTATTTTTTACATTATACAAATACCCCTCAGCAGCAGTAACATTCCCTGTCTGAAAAATACAGGACAGCCAAAAATAGTAGGAACTTGTTAAGAAGAGGTTTATATGTAAAAGCTTATCCAAATCTATGAATAAGACAATATATAGTACATTCCTTTTTTAACATGAAGATTGGTGTTGATGACCACTTGGCCTGTGGTAGCATCTTGGAAGAGGTGAACTTTGGTGACATTTGCAGCTCACAGTAGTACTAATATAATGTCCGCTGCACACTACAGGTCATGAACTTGCACTTGTTGAGGACTATCACTATATGACCATGAGCCAAGTAGAGGTTTTTAAGTAACTCTGTTGGGATGCGTTTTGTTTGGGTGTTCGTCGTCTTTTGTCGTCTTGTAAGCAAACACAAATGGTGATGTACGTATGTAACTGTGCCAGCTGAAAACCAACACAAAAGACAAACTCACAATGGAACAAAATCTAGACTGTTACAAAAAAAACCTTGCCCGTCTCCAGTCCCTGAACCCCTGTTTCTCTATGGCCAAGTGTTACAGTAAATGTTGTGTATATATGTCTTTCCATCTTCCACAAATTGAGGTGAACTACTACATCTCATTTATGCTTCCCACATGAACTCGGACCACCCCAGTCACCGACCAAGAATCACCTGATAGTGTGAATTTTTTGTGTTTACAAGTTTTTTAAGTGAAAGCTGAAGAGAAGATGCAAACAGACAGTATCTTATTTAATATACCACTAGGGGGCTTTCAGGTCCTTATCTACTGAATACTTGAAGTAGGGTGAGGTTCTCCTACCATGAAACAGTTTAGGTGATAGACATCATTAGTGGCCGTGCATGCTGATTTTTACATTATGTGCCAACTTGACGAGATGGCGTAGGGTTTATCTACTGTTCTTTATGCAAGAGAGACACAGAGGCTTGGAGGCTGGGGGTGGTTTCCTTGGCTCAGTCTAAACCTGGTTGTAAATGATTGGTACAGTACTGTGCAGTTGTTTTAGGTGTTACGAAATGTGGTAAATTATCAATGCATTAAAAAGTTGTAACGTTGGTGTTTATCATTTGATTTCTTTATTTTTACAAATTCTACATAAGGCCACGAGGCTTCTAGTTGCTAACTATCTACACTTGTTTTAGCTCCACAAACCAGATTTCTTCATCATTGAGTTTGTCTGGGACTAGATGTGATGTGAGAAAGATGCGGGCATTTTTTAACTAAAACAAAAATCATATTTTAAAAGCTATTTACAACAACATGTCTTCAAACCTTCCTGAAACAATTGCACAGTACTGGAAGGTTTGACTGTGTTTACATCTAGAAGCCACTATAAAGTTGATTTTCAAGTTAAATGATGAATAGCATAGCCAACATCCACTTTACTGTTATACACTGGTTATTATTTATTTTTGTTTTTTTTAGTATGTTGCTGGAATGAAACAAATCACTGTGAGCATTTTGACAAATCTTGTGTTTACTTTTTTTATTCATTTTGTATTTAAGTTAAGCTTTATTTTTCTATTATTTCTGCTCATATATTCTTATTAAAAATGCCAGTTTGAGACTATTTGTATACATAAATGTTTTGAAACTGTACAGTAAAGATCTAGGAACAAGTTTATTGTGAGTGTCCAGCATGCTGAATGACAACTTGTGTGTGAACGTGAACAACTTTCCACAAAGCAGCCATTTCCTGGTACATTATTGCATCTTCATACATACAAAAATACATTGTGCCAGTGCGATGTTAGTTGTTTGAGAGTGGTGTGTGTCTCACTTACTGGGTCCCCTTAGTAGACAGCCTGTGCAGTGTAGTGAGAGCATGTTTTCTGGGGTTGCTGGTGAAAATGTAAAGAAAACCGAAATTGAATGAATGGATGTACGACTGTGTGTGTTATGAATGAAAAGAGATAAAGACACTATTTAAAACATTAAAACAAAGGAGGTCCCTTGAACAAAGTGAGACTGGGTCAGTATTTTGAATGACGCATGGATTTTCTCTGTACCGTTTTCTTTGGAATCCTAAGAGGCTGTCCTCAGTGCCCCTGTTTGCTATTGTATGTTGTATCAGAATATTATTATTGAGTGTTGGCCAGCTTGTTTATATCATGAAATAAAGGTGACTTTCTTTCTGTCTTTCATTGTGCTGTTCTAGAATAAGTTAAAACAAATGCTCTCGGTCGGTGGTACCCCCTCAGGCTATATAATATAATATCAATTGCAGGAGTAAACCAATGGGCTGTAAATGTATTTTTTGTGTATATTTTTATAGAGGTATAATCTCTACACACATTATATACATACATTATATATAGTAATACTTGTAAGCAGTACATGTCATAGATTATTTAGAATAAAATAAGAACTAAAACACACATGATGGATATTATTATAACACAAAAATTATTTCATTTAATAAAATATTGATAGTGAACATTTTTAAAGTTTCTTATTTTAGCGTCCCTTTATGAAGCTGTCCAATAAGCGATCTCCCCTATCTGAAAGCCAGTACCCAGCCATCGCTGCCACTGCTCCCAGAAAAATAGAAGTATAGACCAAATCTCCTTTTGCAGCCAGTGTCCCGAGAGCACACAACAGGACCCCCAGAAACATCTGCTGCAGCACCTCCACCTCATCATCCTGGATATCCTCAAACAGGCCTTTCTCATGCACGCCTGCAAGGGGCAAACGTAATCTGAAGTATTCATTTGTATAAATGTTTCTGTTGATCAGAAATAGTGACATGACTTACTAGGCTGCTTTTTCTTTACACAAACATTGTCTTTGCGGATGAAGCCTTTTGCACAGTCACAGCGAAAAGATCCCTCAGTGTTGGTACAAATCTCATCCAGTTGATGACAGGCCAGCACCATGTCACTGCATTCATCTACATCTGAACAACAAGGGATGTTATTAAAACAAAGGAATCACACAGCAAATCATTAGCCTCTGTTTATTACTATTTCACTCACTCAACTCTGATTTCCATATATTTCCGATATACTAGAGGAAGTATATAAGAAATATATGTCTGAGTCTAGAATCTGGCACCTCTAACCTCAGCATCTTTTTACCAATATGTCACTATCCCCCTTTTGCACATGTCCAAAGCATCTTAATCTTGACTTCTTTAAAACATTAAGATGATACAATGTTGTAATGATAATAACGTTGTATACTCATTCCTGATCCTATCCACCCTTGTTGCTCCCAAAGAACTGTCTCAATAACACAAACAACACATAAGCTAATTGCACTGAAATTCGTAATTACTAACCCAAACACTTGGTCCCTGTCAGTCTGTAGCCAGGGGTACATCTCTTGCACCGAGCTGGACCACTGCCCATACAGCCCACACAGGCGGGATCACATTCTGAGAAAAGACCAATTCATTTATAAAGGTCAAAGACAGGAACATCATTAGGTTTTTGAGCAAGAGGTTAGTCCTGAGCAAGACTTTTATATATAACGGTCCCATTAAAGGGTGTGCCCCACCTAAGGCCCTTAGCTGCTGGGATAGGCTTCAATCACTCAGACCAGATTTAGCAGTGGTTTATATAATGTATTATGACTTTATAGGGAGCTTGGGAACATTTGAAGGTGACTGGAGACACCCTAACAACACCTTACTTTTGCACTTATAGGATCCCTCTGTATTGAAGCAGTAGCTGTTGGAGGAGCACACACCCAGTTCTGTACCACACTCATCAATATCTGAAAGAGAGCATTTAGACAAACACTAAATACAATACAATCTGTACAAATCTTTTGCACACACTACAGTACCTACACATGAGCCATTGTGAAGCACCCACCCGCTTCTGCAGTCCGCACATCGGTCACTGTCTGGACCTGAACATTTGTTGCAGGACTGTGGACAGGTGCGACCCACAGCGGTCAGCACGCAGCCCAGCCAAGCAGCGTGCAGCAGGAGACTGTGAACGTGCCCCATTCCCCTTTGGACCATCTGTTCTAGAAGACATACACTACATAGAGTTTTACAGCACGTGTTATTTCATATATGAGCTGAATAAATCTAAAAATCTACATTCTAAAAATTTTTTTTATAAATAATGCTTAAATAATATAATTTTCTATAGGTTACTCCACAAAAACATAGTCAAAGTAGGTCTAAAGATCTAGGCCTATTATTTTTTTGTGTTATAGATGGATTAGCTGGTTTTGAAAATAAATTATGATACATATTATTCAGTGTGGTGTGGTGCAAATGTACCAATTTTATGTATCTACAATAAAAAATAAAATAAAAAGGACTCACTATGAACTGCAGGGACAGTTAAAAGCAGTTGCGTTTCTCCCGAGTGCAGTTTCAGAGTATTTTTTGTTGTAAGCAGGGCATCTCATTCGAGCGGAGAATGAAAGTTTGTTTTTGATTGACAACACAGTGGGCCACTGAGATGCCTAGTGTCACAGCGATCGACCAATCAGAACCTGTGACTCAGCGGGCTTAAAATAAGCATGTTATTTATAGAAGAAAAAATGACACGGGTACAAAAGTGTTTTGAGGGTCAAATCTCACCCACACCATTTGAATACTTAAATATACCCTATTCAGGGGCGTAATACCAGACAGTGCAGCAAGTGCAACTGAACTGGGGTCCAAGAGGTGGAGGGGGCCGCACCGGGAGTAAACAAAGACTAAATTAGGTAGAAATCAGGACTAGACTAAACCAGGACTAAACCAGGGCCACATCGAGAGCAAAGACTTTAGAACAATTCAGGTCTTTAAAAAACTTGCCTGCACGGGGTCCTGGTCACTTAACCAATTGTTAGGCTATTTGTTTAAGAAGAAAATCTGAATACAACAATTAATATTATCCTTTATCATGAACAGAAATTTACACAAATTGGTATATACACAATATCAAATCAAATCCAAATAATTAAACAGTTGTAAACAGACCACTGCAGTGATTCATTAGAAAACACCAGGATCAACGTCTGCAATCCTGTGCTACATGTTCTTCCACAAACACACACATTGTTAGTCACCATAATTTAACAGCTCTTTAGTATTGCTGCAAAGGTTTTGTCTCCAGTTCCAATGACAGTGCTCGATCCTTGTATTTTTTTCTAGAAAAGTCCCATGTCCCTCTGATCCTGGCTGTCTGTCCCACAGTTAACTTTGAAATCAGGGCATTGGTCTGTGAGGGAATGGTTAAAAGAGGAATCCCCTGCAGAACCTCAGGTAGTTTATTGTCTCTGGTTTGTGTCTCAGACCATTGAGAGTCAAATTTCACCAGAACAAACCGCTCACTGGCTCTGCCCTGGTTCTTGTATGCTTTAATGGCAAAAAGACATGCCTTGAAGACATCTGAGTATGGAGATGTTTCCTCATGGACATTGACATTATATTGATGACTCTGCTGCTGCATGCTCCAGCTCTGTGCTCTGTCCACAGCTTTAGGCGTAAGGACGAGCACTACACGGTCGCACAGACTGTTCTTGTTGAGGAGCTGACAGTGGGACCAGGGCAGAGGTCCGGAGGTGGACTGGCCTCTGCGGCTCCACTGGTCCACAGTCACACTGAGGCCCCTACTGCGGAGGAGGGAGCCCAAGCTGCAGACAGCTGAAGCGACGTCTCCATCATTGTCCGGGGGGCTGAGCACCAACACATGTACTACAGAGAGAATACAGTGTGTTAGTCTTATAAAGTAATCTTGGGCCAATAAGATATATATATAATGATCAAAAGACACCTACTCTTTTTAAATCCAACATCACGCACGCACTCTACGGTCAAAGGCACAAGTATCATGAAGCACATATATCAAAAATGTTCTCTGAAATGTTCTGTAATAATACTGATCATAACTTACTTTTTACAATGTCTCGAAGGCAAAACGTGATCAGAAGAGCCAAACAAATCAGCAGCATAACAGCAACAGCAAACAGGCTCCAACGCCAGCGGTCAACTGAGAACATGACAAATATACTGTAGGCTATATATACTTACTGTAACAAATGCGCTGGCATTTTTATCTATTTTTATTTTCCTAGACTTACTGTTTTTATAGCAGAATGGACCTATTTCATTTCTCATACCGTCAATTTTGACCTGAACAAATAGACAAACATAAGCAAATAATAGGAGGAAGTAAAGCATTATTTAACTTAAATAAATGTATCTTACCATCACACAAGGGTAATTTACAAGGTTGATTTGTTCAAAGGCACCTGATTTCTCCTGAAAGTTTTAAAAGACAATCTAGTTACAGAAACATCATTGTGTGCAGTACGGTGTGTGAAACATAACTTATACACATTGACATACAAACAATACTCTTGCTTTTGGCTGACACATCTTAATTTATTTGTAATCTGTATATTTATGTGTAAATGTATCATAATGGTTGTTTTGACTTACTTCACTGTTAGATTATTATTTTATAATAGTATTTACCTAATCTAATCAAATGCGCTATAGGTATCTTTCTTAGTTAGTGTTTTTGTCTTACCCAGATCCCTGTGATGTTTTGCCTCCATGGGTTCCCAATTCCCAGCGATTGTCTGAATCCTTTTATTTCAGTGCAGCCATAGGCAGTCCTCTCACAGGCCCACACTTCTCCCTTCAGCTTACAGGGGGCGGACACATTCCACAACAGCATCGTGCTAATATCATACATGATGCCCTTGTCCACGGATACGGTTAGATTATCCCATATGTTTCTTTGGAATTCCGCTAAAAGTTTCAGAAAGTAATGTCAGAGTATACCTAGAGTAAATAAAATAGTAATAAAATGAAAATAGGCTTTAAACAAGGCTTTTTCTTACTGTTGTTTTCAAATGGGCAGCTGCGGAAACGCACAGACCTCTGGCTTTGTTCTTTCCACACCTTTGAACAAACATAGTGAGTTATGTTATATCTCTAACTACAATGTTTGTGCATGACAGAAAACATTGACTTGTAGTTACCTGGAAGCACAAGCAAGGCGTGACGGAATACAGAGGAATCGGTTTCTCATTCCAGGTCTACAAACACAAAGTATATCAAAGCATTACAATAATATTATGGGCAGGATCTTTCTATTTTAGGGAAATTGCTTATTAAGCCTATTTCAATAGTTGGTCAACTGCATGATTATCCACATCCTCGTTAGAATATGACATTCCTTGACCATATTATTAGATAGAGCCTGAACTCACTGAAGGGACCTTGGTGTGGTTCTTAGCTAAGGCAGTGCAAAAGGCAGTAAAATGATTAACTTCATGACAACTATGGACTTTTCCAAAAGATTTCTGAAACCAAACTGTAGGGATCTACTTAAAATAGCCATTAACTTAAGGGCTGCTATATATAATGTTTGGCTCAAAACCAAGCTGCTGCCATTCATGATCATAACAGTTGTCATCACATACTGTCAAATAAAATAAATACCAAAGCAAATACCACAATCTCTGCCAAGTCTAACCTTGCAGATCCCGTTCTCGTTCTGGATACACACGGTGGATGCACTGCAAGAAACTTTTAGCTCCACCTGTTTGAGTTCGTAGTTGATCCTGTTGCTGATTGTTAGCTCTGAGAGATTTAATTGTTGTGTTTGTTAAGCAACATTTAAAATCAAAAGTAAAATGATGCATAATGAAAGTCATTGCTTACTTCTACAGTCTTGTATGTAGCTCTTCAAGTCTGACAAGCACACTAGGGATAAATGGAAACATTTTTACTGCTGCATGGTTACTAACTGTTTCATTGTATACTGATGTTAAATGTTAAAACATGTTACCTGTATCAAGAGAAGGCACTGTAACTGTAGTTTCATTTTGTTGTATTGTGTTGGTGGAGTAAATGATAACCTCGCTCCCAAAGGAAATTGTTGCATTATAAAATATGATTAAAATCTATAGAAGTAACATAAAAGAGTTATTATTTTACCATTATTTAATCAGGAAAGGTGAAAATGATTTATACTGTACTGTTTATGTTAACATACCTGTGCAGTGCTCTGCTGAGAAAGGGTGCTTTGGTTAACCGTAAACTCCACCTTTCTGCACACGGGCAGGGCATTTGGTATTTTGTAACACACTGTCACTGAACCTGTTTGAGAAAAGACAACACAAAGGGTGGAGCTTAACAGTAACTCAGAAGCTATAGGACTACGTTGAAAGGCCAGCATTTTAAGGTTGAATATTAGACGTTAACTGTTGCTGTCAGTTTTTACAGTTTTAGGATGATTTACAAAGCACATATAAATGTCATGTGAAGTTTTCAAAGCTACTGTGTTGGCTTATTCTAATTATGTGTGTACCACTTTTCCTTATTTTTCTACATATAGTAAAAATATTTATAATATAGTAAGTTAATAGCTGAGTTCAAATCCATAATTATCTATAATATTTAAACATCTACAGTGAATTGTGTTTATAAAAATTATATTATAAGTGTCTGTTTCCGAGTTAATACCTTCCTCACTGCTGTCATCTTCTTGACCAGAGTTACTTCCTTCCACACCTTCATTATTCAAATCTATAGAGACTTTGATGTTGATCTTCAAACATAGTTCACATGTTTGTCCTCTGCAGCACAGCTTCACCTGGGGGTCCAGGCCTATGACTGTGACCAAATCATTCACACTGTCTGGAAGAGTTTCATCTGTGTAGGAGCACTCGGAGAGACCCTAAAACAAGAGAACATAATGCATCAGTTTCATATAGTGCTTTTTCGGACAGTTAATTACATTATTAATTTACTCCACAGTCACACTTCTGTAGCCATGGGGTCTGACTGAATATTGTTGACTTGTGCATTGTAGTGTAACTGACCTCTTGAACTCTTGAATAGCTCATTTAAGTAAACATGGAGAACTTCTTATCATGTTGATTTATAACTTTTGGAACCATTCCAATGTGGTTCCAATGTGGTTCTACAAACATGTCACCAGTCACTCCCTTGGTGAGGTCAAAGACTACTACTGAGACCAAGACTTGAAGAAACTGATTAACAAAGGATTAACTAGTTACTGAGACTAAAATCCCAATTGTGATCTTGGCTGATTGGTGATATATTTTATTTTTTTATCACCCAACCTACATACAAAGGCAATGCACAGTGACCCAAAGAGCACCGTTAGCATCAATGAATGAATGAAGAAATCCATAAAGAATTACTTTAGTATAATTCTTTACTCCTTCCCCTCCTTTCCTCTTCGTAGACTTATATGATATTTGCATCAGTTTTCCTTCTGAGCCCCAGAGCTAATGTGTACAACAGAGCACTTCCTCATTCCAGAATACAGTAAATGCTATTATAAGTATATTTTTAAATGCATGTTTTAAACAACCTCTAGTACGGTATACCTTTAGTAGATCAGTCCAACTAAATGATGTGTATTCAACTCAGATTGGATTTGTGATTTCTTAAATTGTATGGTATGGTGTATGGTAGTTGAATGCACATTTTTCTAGTTGGACTGATCTACTTAAGTAAACTGAGACAATGAAAGATTTGAATGTGAATGCTAAACTTTTTTCAGATGGGTCAGGACCTAAAAGTAAGTCATGAGATCTTCACTTAGACATAGTTTTTTATGCATAAAATGAGTAACTCTGTTTTACAACAGATGCGCCCCACAATCAGACAGTAGACATATCATTAGAAGCCAATACCTTTGAGCAGTTGACAGGGCTGTGATCTTTTATGATCCCCAAACTGCAGGCCGACAGGTGCACAGTGAGTAGAAGACACCAAACAGACCATCCAGACAGAAACATGGTGAACACTGAAGCCTTAGATTCACTGCATTTTTCTTCTGAATATAGTTGCCCAGAACCGACCGACAGGAGAGCCTTGATAAACAGGTCTAGTGGTTGATGATGAAGTTGTTGATTGACATGTTGCCAGCATAGGGCTGTAGATGTCACCTGGGAATGTAAGAACCAATGCATACTTTAAAACTCAACAGACATTTTCTTAATTAAAAAGGGTCAAATCCAACAACTCAAAATAGAGATGTAATAATTCCGAGAATACAATAAAAACTAAATAAAATTCTGTAAGGACTAAAAAACTGGATTTTTGCTGTATACTGCATACTGATGTGTACATTAAATAAACAGGTACATTCACTAATGTTTTCTAACCAGGCTCTGACATTAACTACATGTAGCAGAGGCGTTGGCATTTGTCAAAACCATCTTCATTTGTAATATTTGTGGCTGATGCTAATTTCTCCATTGAAAATGTACTATGGTCTTGCCTCCAGTTGTCTCCATTCTGTAAATTTCTAACTTTCTGGTTACAAACTTTGGAAGGGTCTATATTCTTTACAGTAAATTAGATAAATAAAGAAGATATTTCACTGATATAGTCCACTCACAAGTGAAACTTTGTCACCTGAGAATGAAAGAAGTCATCAACAAAGCAAGAGTTGTCTTTGTAAGGAAAAACCCTATTGAGAGGCTGGCTATTATGTTCACGAGAACTAGAACTGGAACATGTCTCTAATAATAGACATACTAATATAGATTTAAATAGGCTTTATCCTTACAACTTTGACATCTAACAACAATCTCAACTGTATGTTACTAACAGTTAAAGATAAGAGTTGAACATGAGAAGTACCTTAAATGGAAAACAAACATAATTGCTTTTTACTTACATTCTGTCTTTAGTAATCCACTTATCCATTCAGAAGACAGCTCGTGCTCACATTGTGCGATACCCAGTAAGTGTGAGTAATGAATGTTGCTTCACTTGCACGTCACAGTATCTCTGGAGATGTCCCGCCCATCTGTGCAGGTCTACATTTGTATCTTGTTTAGGACCGTTCATAAGTCATGCTCTGATCTTTTTGATATGTGTGTGACTTTGAGACTTCCTGATTATGATTTTCACTACACAGTAACCAGCCCTGCCCAAAGTGGTCAAAGTCCACTTGTATCATGCTGTACAATACAATGAAAAGGCACTGATAGTAAAGGGAGTATGTTGTGCTGTTTTCTGGATTAGCATATGACATTTTATTATTTAGAAAAATATAATTTGAAAATGTTTACTTGTTTTCTATACTGAAAAAACTCAGATTAGGTTTGTGTCCCCTTAAGACCCTCCTTCTGTCACTCTGTTGACCACTTCAATACCACAGCCACAAACAATATATCACACTATAAAACTCAGTAATTGAGAATAGGTCCTCTTTACAATAGTCTGTCAGATTGTGATAACTTTATTTCTTGCTTTATGCTACGTTGTGTTACTGTACGTTACATAAATACCAAAGACATATTTTGCTTTCTGATATAGTTCATAAAAGTGAATCCAAGAGCGGATCCAAGAGCTGCCAGACTGGTCGGACCACATTGTGTTATAATATACAGAAACTGATGAATGACTGCTTTGATTAAAAAAACGATCTTATCAAAATGAAATCAAAACAAAATGCTAACTGGAGTTTCTTTGGACAAAGTAAATAAACTATTCTCTAATGACAAATGTGTAGCACCAATACTAGACAAATATTTAAATGCAGTGTTTGAATAAGCTACATGTTTTTTTAAACTGAATATTATATTTAAAGTAAAAAGCTATAGTTAATTACCACTTCCACAGTGAGTGTGCTCAAATGCCAGCCAGCCACATATTTTCAGCTCATATTATGGCTTAACACATGGCAGCTCTTGGATCAGTTCTTAGATCCGCACTTGTAATCGTTCACTTTCATGAACTATATCAGAAAGCAAAATATGTCTTTGGTATTTATGTAACATACAGTAAACAACATAGCATAAAGCAAGTAGTAAAGTTATCACAATCTGACAATTATACAATCTGACAGACTAGCCAAGATTATAGCTCAAGATGTGCTGTACATCCTGTGTCAGGAGTACCCAGTGTTTTAGGTTGATGGGGGAAACCCACCCAAATGCAGAGATTAATATCCAGAACTTCCACACAGAACCAGATCACTCTTGTTGTGAGGTAACAGTGCTAACCACTTTGCAACCATTTAATTTGCAGTGTCAAAACTACTAAATGCACCAAAACAGACAACCAGTCACATGCATTCTTTCACTGGGGGTAAATTAGATTGACTTGTCTTATGATAGAGGAGGAACCCATGAAAACATAATGACTTAATGTGCTGTATGTTATTGCTAACTTTTGGTCTCTCTATGACCATCTAGAGGACTTTTGACTATTGTTCTAAATAATCCAACATGGATGCTGGTCTGAACGTTGCAAATTTATGGACTGAAGTCCTGAGGTGCATGTTTGTCTCTGATGGTGTCTTTTATTTTGCTGTTTGCTCACTTTATATGTGCAGCATGTGTTTGATAGTTTAATGTGTGGTTAGTCAAGGCCATGTAGTGTGTCGTTAGTTTAATGTGTTGTTGGTCAAGGCCATGTAGTGTGTTGTTAGTTTAATGTGTGCTTAGATAAGGCCATGTAGTGTGTTGTTAGTTTCATGTGTTATTATTCAAGGCCATGTAGTGTGTTGTTAGTTTAATGTGTGCTTAGATAAGGCCATGTAGTGTGTCGTTAGTTTAATGTGTGCTTAGTCAACGCCATGTAGTGTGTTGTTAGTTTAATGTGTTGTTAGTCAAGGCAATGTGGTCTGTTGTTAGTTACAGGTCATGATAAAGAGGCACAGAGATGTTTCTAGGCTATCTTTGTTTGCTGAATTCTTATATTGTGATCCTTTATAATCATGTAAAAGGGGTTGGAGAATATTCACAATAGTAAAATGAAAAGAAATGAGGCTAATAGATATGATTTATTTACTGTTAACACTGTAACTAGATAGGAAAAAGCATATTACAGGTTGTTTGTGGAGAAGTTTGGTTATCTATCAGTTAAAGAAGTCACTCTCTGGCTTCTGCCACACTGACTCAGCAGACAAGAACCAGCAGTCCACTGTCGGAGGCACAGGTACACTGTAGTCAACTGCACTGGATCTACAAAATACACAATACAGTGAGGAATGCTAAATATGAAGAAACATAGTCTTGTTATTTGAAGCTGATCACAGTCTGTACCTGCTGACGTAGGTGTCTTGGCCTCCGACATTAAGTTTTGCTGTTGATGTTTGCTGCATTTCCTCATGAACTGATGTCTTAAACACTGAAATGACAGTAGGCCATCAATCATTTTAATATGATGTGAAAAATATGCGGACTTAGACACTCACCTAAAATGCCTTGAGCACTGTCATCTGATGGCAGCTGTCTCAAAACAGGCCAGAGGAACTTTCTTCCAGAAATGTCATGGACTAAAATGACCAGTCGAATGTCTCCCACGGACACATCTGTCTCCTTGTCTCGCATCAGTATAGTCACACTGTAAAAACAGGCAATAACACAGATGTAAATGTGTGTATCTATCCCTGCAATTATGGGGCTTAGGCAGGGAACAGCTAGCTGCATGGCTGACAAAAAATATATACACCTTTATTTACTAGGGCCAATTTGATAGTTCACGTGAATCATATGCATTTATGATTTACACTATTACATTAAAGAAAATAAATTGATCTGTAATGTATTCTGGTTAGGGGAAACTGGTGTAAGACATCACTACACACATCAAGTAGTTTTGTCGAAACTAATATTACTAATATATCTGCATATATTTCAGGATGTTGTGTATCCCTTCAAACAAACAGAATGAACGTAAAAAATAACTAATTCCATAATATAGCATGTCCAAAAAAGTGGTCTCCTATGCACAATTTACCCTGTGTATGGGGTAACTTAAGCATAGGAGTGGGGTAAATTGAGCCATAACTGTTAGGTTTGTGGCATCATGTTGTAGCTCATATATACCACCATATCCTATGGCTTGACTTACCCCAGTCTCCCCTACTCACAGTGGCCATTTAAAGCCACCAACCCTAACATGAACATGTCGTTGGACTGTGGAAGGAAGCCAGAGAGAACTCCACAAGGAGTGCATACAGACACCACTCAAGAGAATGTAGTTGGTATGCCCATGGATCAAACTACAGCCTCTTGGTGTAGAGACAGGAGGACTAACTATCATTGTGCACCCCTGAAATAATATTTGAACTAAATGACTGTAAAAAAAAGCTGAACATTAAAAAATATTTTAAAGCTCCCTACAACCCCTGTTTGCCTGACTCACCAGTTAAAAGATGCTCCTAATATAAACAGCGTTACCTGCCCGCGGTGATGTGGGCCTCTCCTGTGAACTGTTTAGATGCATGTCCCTCTGTCACAGTCACTCCAGTTGTGTTCACTTCAATAGACAGGTCACTCTGGAGTTTGATGACTATGTTTGTAAAACCTCCATTTTGCTGTGGACTGATCTCACCATTTACAAAAAGCTCTAGTTCATAGAAGTCATGTTTAGTGGGTTGTTGCAATACAGTAAATAAACTATGACCATAAATAAAGTCAGTCTGACTGTGTTGGCACTTTGAAGAGTATTACTGACCTCTGTTGGTGTGGTGGAGAAGTTTCACATTGCCGCTAGCTGGGAAGTCAAAGCACAGTGGAAGAGACACATTTTCAGGTCTCAGTAAAAACCTCTGAGTTAGAGGAGCTGGGAGAAACAGAGCAAAACAATTCAAAGGTTTTGTATCCTACTGCATTTTAAGTCTAGGTGTGCTCTCTAATCCTTGTAGGTGCATTATCTGTAGTCAAGACAACAGTTTAAATGAGCTATTCTTAGATTTTACATATAATTGTCCCAAAACACTAATTTACAGTATAGTTTACCTGCAGTTGTAGTTTCAGGCATCATTGTTGCATGATAATGGTGATAAGGAATTTGTGTAGCCATAATGAGCATGTCATAGTCCTTACCAGCCAGGACTGTAGAAAGGAAATCTAACAAAACACACTATGCATAAACATTACAAATTAAGCAGCTCTTATTTGAAGACCACCTCAAATAGTTATTAATATAAAATATTTGTATATCTATTATTAGTGGCTTTTACTATCGAGGTATTAATAAATAGACAATGTTTACTTGGAGAAGAAATCCTATGTCCAACTACAAAAATCAATAAATAATAATAATAATACATTTTATGTATATTCTATTTCTACTGAAATAGAACATACACTCCATGCAATGTTAAAAAGAACCATTGCACAAGTAGCATGCACCACAGATATATTAAATAATCTAGCTCTAAATACAGACAACAAATATATCCAACCTCAACCTCATTTGTACCATACACACTTCAATAATAAAATAGTCGACTCTTCAGACCAGAATATTCTGCAGATCCTGGAGGGCCTGGAGAGCCTGGAGAGCCTGGAGAGCCTGAAGAGCCTGAAGAGCCTGAAGAGCCTGAAGAGCCTAAATAGTTTGGGTAACTCGGCATCAAGATATGATCAGTATGCCATTGACGTGATGCAGGATAAGATTGGAAGTAGGGTGGGGTTTTTTGACGACGAGAAGAGGGTTGAAGACCTGAAAGAAAGATGTGGGGAAAAGTAAGTAAAAGGCAAGTTTTATTTATAGCGCACATTTTATACAAGAAGGAGCAGAAACAACTAACCCAAGCTCTGTCATCCAAACTGAAAATCCTAGAACCTGCGCTTTAGACTTGATTTATAATCAACCTAAGATGATCTTACCTAATGCAATACGGGCCCTTGTGGGCATTGCTGGTGCTTCTCCTTCTTTAGGTTTATTTAGCACGTCTGTGTCTTCTCCTTGAGGCTTAGTGACCACCATAGATGTGAGTGGAGTCACAAAGCTGTACTTCAGCGATAACTTCATGGCCTCTTTCTTCACGTTGTCCTTTTCTGGCCCAGATAACTGCAGTCTGTAAGTAATGTAAAGTACTACATTGGATTTTTAAGGCACCTTATCCTGTCCTTGATTGATTCACTCCACACTAATCACACACTTCTAGTAGTAAGGGGGTCATTCCTATGTTTATTTATGGTTATGGTTAAAGTTATGGTTAAATTTAGGGTTACGGTTAGGGCAAGAGAGGCATAGTCTATACCCTCCAGCAGGGAGCCATCTTGTCCCAGACAGTGCCCGGGGAACTGCGGTACTGGAGAACATAGGTATGCACTCATAGTAAGCTATCGCTGTAGCCACTGCTGCCCTGGGGAAGACTGACAAAGATATGGCAGCCATACCACGTCTATTGTCTCCAACATAGACACCACTTATGCTTGCATGTAAAACATACTCTCACTGACCACTTTGTTAGGTATACCAATGCACCTAATTATTACTGTTGTGCAAGCGCACAACTCAATGCATTTCATCTTGAGGCATGTTCAATGCAAACACGCTGTAGTTTAAACTGAGCATTTTAAACATGGCATAGTTACTAATGCCACATACAGTGGCATAGGTTACATCAGGGTCTGCACATGACAAACAGCGTGTGGACATAGAGTTAAACTTACTCTTTCTCCATCAGCTGTTTGACGGTCAGATAGGCCCATACTCTCTGTATTTGGTAGTTCGATGTAGTCCCACTTGATCCCGATGTGGCATTTGGTTTTGAGAAAGTCATTTTTGTATTTCTCTGAAAGGATAGAAGCACAAACTCTGCATCAGAGTGTTCAGAGTGTAAATGTAAAGCCAGGGTCTGTCCTTACAGAAATGGCCACAACTTCAGGAATGAAGTTTTCAATGTTGTTGTCAGTGATGAGGCCAGCCACCACAATCTCTGAGCCATTGTAATACTGACTGAAGTTAGTCTGGGTTAGATTAGAGCCACCAATGTAAATCATTGTCACATCTGTCAACAGAGGAGTGGCAACCTCTTTATAGAAGCCCTGTGAATATACAAACAGTGTTATGAATGCTACATAAATAAATAGATAAATGCTGTATAGATAAATGCTATATAAGGCAGAGTGGTAATTTGAGATGTACCTGCAGTTGCAGATCAGCGTCAGAGTCTTCATAAATGCGTCGTGCCAAACCATTGTTTTCCAGGGACATCTTCTCAAGGAACCCAAAGTTTACATCAAAACCAAATCCAAGGCAGTAGAGAGGGAATTTACTTGCAATGGCCTTTCTAACATTTGCTTGTATCGTTTGAAGATTTGTTTCTCCTGCAACAAAACATTCTCACTTGTTGTCTATACATGCATATTCCTTGATACACATTTTTGATTTAACATTCTCAAACCTGAGGTTGGGTCTCCATCAGTCAGAAGTATAAGGATGGAGGCAGAGCCCTCTCTGGGATGTGCGTTCAGCATCCTGGCACCCTCCAGTACTGCTCTGTTAATGTCTGTACCTGCAAAAAAACTGTTTTATTGATTTCATTAGGTGCTGGTACAAATGATAATAATAGATCAAAATTACTAACTTCCTCGATCCCGAATATTCTGGGCAAACTGCTTGGCATCCTCTACATTTTTAAAAGTAGCTTGAACAAGTTCCCGTTTCCAGTGGAAAATATTACCATCAAAAGTGACAAGCCCAAAGAAGTCATCTTCTGCCAAATCGTTCAAGATGTGAATCAGGGCAACGCGGGTCTTAAAAGAAACAGTATTGTGGGCTATTGTCATAACGGGATATACTGGAGTGTGTCTGCTACCACTGACTAGGCCATGCCTAGTACGAATCTATGTAGTCAAAACTACTTGTTGCCCCATGGCAATATTTTCACATTTTTAATTTGTGCTTTATGGTAATAATAATGTATACATTACCTGGTGAATTTTTTGGCCATGCATTGAGCCACTTTGGTCGATAATAAAGACAACGTTTTTTGGTATGTGAGGCAGAGCAGATGGAGCAAAGTGGTGAACAAAATACCCATCAGCAGTCTGAATAATATTTGGAAATAATCATTGTTCATCAGTGTTATAGTAAGTATTAAGTATGATCTGGACTAGGTTTGTCATCTTTATGTAGTGGATCTTACCTTAAGGTCTCCAAATGGGGCTTCTCTTTTAACATCATAAAAAATAACCAGATCTCCATTCAAGCCCTGGTCTGAACAACTGTCACAGACTTTCTGTTGATCCACTGTTGGGTAGAAATAAATCCAAGCCTGTAAAACAATCAAGTTAAAGACTCATTGCTATATATTTTGTCCTACATTTGTAATAGTACTTGTAGTCCACTACATTAACCCTTTTTTCCCTTAGTTTAGACTGAGGATGTTATAGGGCCATTTTAGACCAAATATGTACCACTGACTGACTGTTTTACCTGTTTGTCTGTGATGGTTTTGGTGATTGCATTTCCCAGCTCTTTTGTGTTCAGTCCTCCTTTAATCTCTATAACATTTATTCCAGCATCTTCATGTATGTACACATCAACCTGTGACATAAACATATTTTAAAAATGTCCATTTTGAATACCCCTTTTTATATTGAAAACCAACCTTGAAGTCATTCACGGGCTGCATGGGCCGAGCATGGATTTGAAGCTCGTATTTGCCGAGCCGCCGTTTGAGCAGCTCCTCATACGTGAGTTCAAAGGTCACTTTTTTGTGAGCGGCCACAGTGACAGAAGTCTTGAACTCCTCCAGCGTTCTTCCCACAGAACTGAAACAAAGATGTTGTAAGACCAGGGCTCATCTTTCCACTTTGTGTGTTTTGTACCTGACAATCCCTGCACTCTGGCCTTGGGACACAGCCGTTGTGTACTGATGCTGTGCTTGTTTTTTTTCTTTCACCACACCGTCATATGCTTGACCATCTATGAACCTGCACAAGATCATGGTTACTATAAAGATTTAGGCCTGGGTAACAGAGACGCTGCTTTCCAACAGGAAAGGCAGGCGAATGCATGGGGCACCATGCAGGCCAGAAATCAATTTCTTTTGTGTTTTGTATTTCACCAAATAAAATAATACCCACATTCTGAATTTACTTATGAAGGCATTCTTGGGAATCCGAACATGAAACTCGATTTCTTTCGACTGGTCCATGCGGTTAGCCACTCGGCTGGTGATCACAGTGGTTGCATAGCGGCTGGTGACTGTGGAGTTGATGTGAAAACTGTAGATGTCCCAATCGTCCTGAGCAAATATTTCACAATAAAAATGTTTGTTCATTTTGGTGAGTTGATGATCAACCAAGGATCAGAGAACAACAGAGTGGGGAGACATTGTTTGATTGGTTTAATTCTGGAAACACCCAAAATGTATTCAGTTAATTCTTCTGTGAACACTGTTCAATATATAGCTCTATTTATAAAAATATTTTTCAAAGCAAACTATGCAAACTAATGAATAAATGAACATATAATAAGAATGGCTGCTAATCTGACCTTTGTTCCTTTGAGAAACATTATTGAATTAAAAAAATAGGCTTCTCTTACAACTATTCGACATACAATACAATTGTATTTCTTTGTGGTACAGCAAAATTGTAAAAGATACATAGATACATGTATATATGTACTTGTATGTAGTAAGCCGCACGTACATATATACATGTATCTATGTACTTGTATGTAGTAAGCTGCACTCAAACCTAACTATAAAAGGCTAAATTACTGAAATATGTAAATGTCTATGTATTTTGTTAATAGTGTTTTACCTTGTTTGACAGAGTGGTAACCAGCCCCATCAGCAGCCCCAGGACAGCGACATGTACAGCTCTTCTCTCCATGGTGCAGCTGGCTGAAGACTAGAGGCTCTGACAAGCTTTTAAACTCACACTGGGACAATATTGATGTGGACAGAGGGCAGTCCTACCTCTGTCCCAACAGTGGGGCAAGTATCACCACTCACTCTTACTGTCAATCACATTTCCTGATTTCCAGATTAAACACTGAATCATACAGAACACACATATACATATCAGACATTTAGAAGTCAAGCAAAAATGAATTTATTGTATTTCTGTCTTCAAGTATGTACAGCTTTATGAAAAAGGTCTGAACAAGTCAGCAAAGTGCAGGGTGAAACAGCAGGCAAAAGCAATCTAAATCTGCAAGCAGGAAAGACATGAGTTACAAGAAAATGAACTGCATAGAAACACTGAATCCTAAAATACCATTAAAAACTATGGAAGCTATTGTTTGTTCTATCATTTTAGTATATTATGTTGCTCAATACATTTTATGATTCAAGACTGTCGGTGCATTTGTGAAACTAATAAAGAACAACATATGAGCTATACTCTGCATACTGTAAAATTACAATTCATTTTAAATTGGTAAGCCTCAATTAATACAATCAGTGAAATTATACTATATTCTACTACATAATAGATATACACACATACTATGTCAACAAATGGCTTCAATATGTTGCTTTTCGAGAAGGCTGGTTTGCCATTGATTTGGTTGAAAAGGCCATTTTAGCTGAATTCTGTTAAGAATAAAGTAAGAGTAATATTTGTCCTAATTTTCTACATACAGTTATTTGAATAAGACTTGTGTGTGCTCTATGTATGAACCTTGAACAGGCCAACACACCGCTGTCAGTAACTTTTCTGTAAAACATCATGTACCGGACTTCCAGGAACTATTACCCACACTAAAGTCTTCTAAAAAAATAAAGGCAACGATAAGTAAAGCTACAGAGTTTCTGAGGTATGGGACAATGCGATGTGTGACTAGTTTCTTTATGTAACTTCCTGTTGAAGATAGAGCATGGTCCCTAGAGACTTTTTTGGTTAGTGTCACGTGGTTGATGTGTGTATTAAAGTGTGTGGTTATGTCAGAATTTTGGGGCGTGGTTATACTAATACTGTTATAGATAGGGCGTGATCATCATAGACTTTTTTGTTCAGTAACATGACTGGGGTGTGTGTACTAAACGGCACTTGTCTGACAAACACATTTTTACAACCCCATTCTAACCTTTTAGGGGCACCACTATGTTGATGCATCCTTACGTTCAGCTCATCATTGCGCACAAATGTTCCATTGGAGTCAATACGAACATGTTTATGAAACTTACATATGTTTTTCTACTTCTAAAAATGGCCACTTCGTTAAAAGCTTGTCACAACCACACCTAAAGACGTTTAAAAACTTCAGTTATGTCTCGATGAAACTAAAGAGTCTGATGTCTGATGAAAATGGTCAACTTTCTGTTTAGATTAGGGTGAGGCCATAATGTAATTTTATGCTTGTCCTGACGTGATCTGTTTGTCCCAAGTGTCATTTTCTATGATAAAAAAAATGTGTGTTGGCTCCCACAGGCGTAATGTATTTTGATTTTGACACTGAGCCATTTTTGAATATTTTCTGGGGGTAATTTTCACCGTCCCCGACTATTTCAGCATGTTTAGGGCCTCAAATTTGCCATTCATTTGGCAGAAGAAAAAGGAAAAGAAGAAACCCAGCAGTTTCAAGGATCAGACCATAACAAAGACTAAACCAGAGCTAAACCAGATCTAAACCAGTGCTAAACCAGTGCTAAACCAGAGCTAAACCAGAGCTAAACCAGAGCTAAACCAGAGCTAAACTGGGTCTGAAATAGGTCTAAATCAGGACTAAGTCACATCTCTACTGTGCCAAAAACAAGATTAAACTGTTCCTACCCAATAACACAACAAATTAAAATCCTCAACCAGATGAAGATAATAAAACAGGAACAGAACTGACTAAACTAAATTCATTTTCAATTGAGTACCACAACAAAGAGCCACTCTACCACAATTGGTGCCTGTACCTCAGTTTGAGAACCACTGCTTCTGACTTTGTATGTTTGCACAATCATTTTCAAATAAATATGAGAATAATCTCTCTGCTGTGATCTAAATGCTCTTTTTCAGAAAACAGAAACTGTATTTCAAGGCACTCTCACAGGTCTGTATAGAAAACCTGAAGATAAAATTCAAGTTCTTTCACATCACTAAAGGATAGCTAGTGCTTTTGCTAAGAGCTTTTATAGGGCTGGGCGATACTGTATATAGCCTTTTCTCTTTAGAATTGGATTTTCCATATACTGTGAAACTGGTGAATGAAAGATTTATAGAATAAGCATAATTTAACGTCCACTTTTTGTTTATAAGCAATATAACCATTGAAAACTGCCTCTTTTAATAATTTACTGTGTCTCATTTAGATAATTGTATTTTCTTTATAAAGATAACTGTTTGGCCATGACTATAAAATATTTTGAAACCCTTAAATATTCAAATCTGAATGAATGTTATTGTAATATAAATTTCTGGCCATATTGCCCAGCCCTAAACTATTCATTGATTACAAATGAAACTTATCCTTTTGATTGAGAAAGCAGATATTAAAAGCATCTGATTCTAGTGACCAGGGCATAAGAAGACTTCACAGTGACAACATAACGGTGGCTAACAGAGCTACACTACTGACCTATCATCTGTTGTTGAAACAACAAACATCAGAGCTATGTACAGGCTAGCGTTTGTATATACATGGCAGCTTACTTGAAATGAACACAAACTAATCATTGACAGCAGGGTTAAACGTATATGTAAACGTAATGTATACTCACCAGCCAATATATTAGGTACACCTATTCTATTCTGATGTACATGGTGGCTATATATAAAGGCCTGCAGACACATCCAAGACTAAACTAAAGGTTTAGTACAATGGCTGGTTTGTTATGAGGATGGGCATAAAAAATATATCATATTCTGATAAATTAATAAGTAGACTTTAATTAGGGGTAAATTATTCATAACATTGTCTGTATTCAGACATGTTGTAAGATTCTATACCATCACAAGATAGGACCTTATTCCCACTAGAATGATTCAGTAACAAATAGTTTTTGAGTACTCGTTACCAACGTTAGACATAATGGCTTTGTGGCTCAGACCATTCACCCCGGAACTAGAAAATCCCAAATTTGTCTGGGCCCTATACATTTACTAATTCTTTGGACAAGGCTGGTGTTGTCTTCATATCAGTCTAGATTGTTGATTAGATGTATGCATTTAGAGCATTAGAAAAGGTGTGTCTAACAATGAGTAAGTATCTGTTGAACTATTGGACTACATTACTATATTATGTACTGATATAGTATAGATGTGGCCGATGTCAGAAATAAAAGCAAATGTCAATATTTACATACCATGCTGGTTGACTATATACAGAATATACACATGGACTAAAGCAGATGAGTTGGAAGACACAATGCTACTGTGGGTACTGAGTCCTCGGGTCAGGGTTTGGATACGATTGAGGCTGATACGATGGCGATGAGGACGAGCTGTGGGCGTCCTGGTCTGATGATGGGATGGATGGGAAAGTGAAGACTCCTGAGGGATGAGAGTAGGGCAGCCCGGGCCACTGACTGACAGACAGCTGAGTGGGCAGTGCTTGAAGCGGAGGAGAAACAGACATATGCTGATAGCAGCTATGAGGCACCGGCGAGGCGTGGTTCATCAGAGAAGAGCCTGGACTGTCAGGTAACGGTAGAGGAAGACTGTAGCCATTTTGATCCACTGCTGCCCACACCTAATAGAGCACACAGAAAGATAAAAATCATAATATAATAGTTTAAACTATGAAAGGTAAAGGATGCCCCTGAGACAACCAACCACATAATGAGAGTGGAATTTTTGGCACCCCATCATGATGCACCCCCAGTTTGTCTGCACCAACAATGAGGTGATTAACCACTACCCTAACATGGAGCACCTACAGTGATAACTGTATAAGTGTAGTTCCTGTTGTTCGTTTTGAGAACAGGAAACAGTTCAATCCTCAAATATTCTATTCTATATTCTATAGTACTAACACTGATGCTGACATTTAAAACTTTTACACATTTTTGTGTGACATCTGAAATTATGTACATTGGAAGAACTGGTTTGCTGATGGCCACGTGTCGGAGGAGCCTCATCCCAAATCCGCTGCCCACTGATGCTGAGAGCACTGGTTCCGGGACGATGTGCGACTATGAGCACCTCCTGAGCCCAGTCATCCATGAGGCGCTGCAGGTCTTCATACATGTAGTTTTCAGTCACACTGTATGAGCGAATCTTGTTGTTGCTGTTATTGGCCTGAGCTAAGCCAATGACCGGCTGATGAGGAGGAGGAGTGGAGCCACTGGAGGGCGGGTGGGGCTGACTAAAGGCCCCCGGTCCTGCTCCAGATCCTAGGACAGCGCATACAAAAACAGAATATTAAACAATTAAAAATTTGCCAGTAAAAATGTAACTAGATTTATCAAACTACATACTGCTGCCACGGTCTTTACCCAGGCACAGTCTCTTTAGTGTTGACCCTGAAAAACAAAAATATCTGTAAAATATACAACTAAGGATGAGGACGCACTGCAAAGTACTGCGTGAGGCTGCCACCAAAATGCCAACAATGGACTGAACACAAAAATGCCATAAAACTGCAGGATCAGCTTGAATAAAAAGATGATTATTTAATATGACAGGTGTCAGTAAATGTAGCCATGCAAAAGCTGAGTGCTTCAGTGTACGTCACATATTTACAGTGAGTTATTTAAAACGAAGATCAATGAACAACTGTCAATTTCCATGACCATTTAATTATTGAATAAAATTGACTTTGTGTCCATGCAATAGCACACAAAAATAATGTGAAGCGGTATAATGTGAAGGTAGACAAAAAGCCAAAAACAATCTATGCTGAATAGTAGGAGATACAAACAGATAGATAAAGACACAGGCCCACTGAGAAATCTAGCTCGTGGCTTGCTGCTGGATTTATAAGTCACACTCTCAGTTGGTTGAGGGTAATTAGACCAGCCTATAGAAGGATATAATCAAAGATGCAAAGAGAATGTCTTAAATTCATGATTACAGTTTTGAACAAGAGGCACTATTTTGCTTAGGTACTGCAGTGTTGCAGTCACCTTGTGCAGGTGGCGCTGGAGTGCTGCTGCCGTCTCCTTGGAGACCAGTGTAGATGTTGTCAGAGGAGAAAGAACCCTTGAGAGAACACGGCTGAGTTTGTACTGGCTCTGAGGCAGAGGTCGGCAAGTGGCTGGTGCAGGAGCGAGGTCGACCTTGGCATGGGAAAGAGCCTTTGGCCGGAGACCCATTTAAGCTCACTACTGTTTCGCATGCAGCAGCGCTTGATGTAGCTGCTAGAGATAGTAACAGTCTTTACAAAGTTAGGATGATTATTGATGATTTATTGGTAAAATAAAAGGCACTTACAGGGTTTGCTGGACTCAGTTGTCCTGGTAGTGACGTTTTTGAACTGCTGAACCAAAGGGCTTAGAAGTTTGCCAGCCTTAAGCCTGTGTTTGGTGGATCTCTTCCTGCGGCCTGCAGGTGGCGCAGTGTGAGCAAGCCCTAGGCCAGGGGGGGGGGCTTTACCAAGTCTTTGATACAGCAGCTCCACCTCCCCTCTCTGATGGACCTGCAACTCTGATATTTCCTTCAGATGTCTATGGATGGAGAGAAAGTAATGGGGTGGTTACAAGGTAATACAATTGTAACTAATATTTAAACAGGCAAACGTTTTAAAATAACAATGTACTTCTCCCTGAGTCTCTGTAACTCCCTCTTTATGTCAGAGTCCTCCATCTCAGAGTCGTTATCACTGCTCCCATAAGCGGACCCATGCACTTCTCCATGTCGAGCCGGAGAGTCTGAGCTCTGGACACTGCTGCTGCGGCCGGAGCGGCGCAGAAAGGCCACGGCCCGCTTCATAAGCTCACTCCCTCTTCTCTCAGAACGGGTGTGTTGAGATGGGGTGGAAGAGGGCAGCTTCATCGGGCTACTCTCTGCCCCAGAGTCAGAAGACATAAAGCGAGCATGAACTGTAACATCCACCGGAACAGAGCTGGAGGCCCGGGGAAGAGACACGCGCATGGCCGGTTGCGGTGGAGTATCCAGGTAGAAATCGGGTGGAGCAGAGTATCGGCTACAGCGTGTCCTCTGAGTGATCTCGTCCTCTGTGCTCACTACAGAGAAGCGGCCGATAGTGGTGGAGGGTGCCAAGATTTCTGCTTGACCAGTGTCTACTATGTAACCCACAGGCTGAGCTGGAGATACCACACTGCTCCAACTCCTTTGCTTTACATCACGTCTGTTGGCCACTTCAGGTGGAACTGAAATGATCTTCAACAACAAGGAACACAGTAGTTTGTCATTCATGACAAGACTCTTGGTACTTCTGTATGTAGAAAACAAACATGCACTATAATAATAATAATATACCTTAAACCGTCCTCTTGTCCCAGAGCAGGAGGCAGAATGAGGAATGTGTCTTCTTGACAGTGAAGCTGCAGGATGGTTATTGAAGAAAAGAATATTGAATTCACAGTAATATGAGACAGAAGTAATGTATTGATTGATGAGTGTACATACCACACACAGCTGAGTCACTGAGCGTGCTCAAACTATCAATTCTCTCTGGAATCTGAGGCTATGAGAGACATCATCAAGGCTTTATTATCCTCAAATGATCAGTAGTTTTAGCATAACTTTTTTATATTTGTGTTTATTTAATTTTTTTATTATAGCCCTAAATGGACTTACCAGCTGTTCCCCGGCCCGGTAGCGGCCTTCCCCTATGGGGCCAGGGGTGCTGTTTCCTGAGGCGCTGTCTGGCCCTGGAGGTGACTGGATATACTCTGTCCCAGACCCTGGAGTCTCAGCAGCGCTGCCTGATGGATACATTGGAGCATACTCCTGATACAAGAGGTTTCTCAGCTTCTCATCCAGGGTTTTTATGGTGCTATCCACAAACCCTCCACGTCCAAGCCTTCCTTCTGCGTCTGACTCGGACGGCCCTGCACCGTGGGAGGCTGCTGGGCTCTGGGGCAAAGACGACACTTTTGTCACATTGGAGAAAGGCTGGTGCAGCACCACAGGCTGCTGAGGTCGGTCACGTGCTGTAGATGTGAAAGACACAGACAATGGCTCTTTGGGTAGACTTGGCTCATGCAGCGGGAGAGGGGTGAGAGGGGAGCCTGTGTTTGAGTTCACGTCCAGAGACATAGGAATGACCAGGGGGCAACAGGGCAGCTCTTCAGCAATCGCCACTGGGCATGTTAGGTCTGCTAAGGACTGGATGTTGTTGATGGGGGACATGGAGTCCACAGGAGAAACCTGGGCCTCCTCCAAAAGAGGAGGTCTGTGCGGAGCAGAGGAGGGCATGACTGTGGCCTTGAGTGAGGCCACAGCAGGCAGCCCTGAACTGCCACTTGGCTCCACTGATGTCATAGACTGGAGAGTGGGTGGGGCCGACACCGGAGGAGACAGAGAGGCCAAGAGCAGTGGGTCTGTGTTGGACATTATCGGAGGACTGCAGAATCCATAGACATCATACGGAAATCCTCCACTCCCTCCAGACATTGTGGAAGATGAGCCGTCCTCTGCAAAGTAAAACAACGTCTATTATTAAGAGTTTTGTTGCTCGTGTATAAAGGTTTTTATGCTGTGTACTAAGAAAGTATGTTTGCCCACAGCAGTAAATGCCATTACTTGACTACCAAAAGATGGTGACTTTATTTGACAAAGGAGATGGGATTGAACTGGGTCAGTGTAAGTGTAGACCTCACCTCTGAGAGTGGAAGGTCGTGTTGCTCCACAGTCGGCGGTCTGAGCTGGGGCAGAACTCCCAGGTGACTGTGCAGTGGGAGCATTAGATGTCTCCTGTCTGGGGCTCTCCTCTACAGGGCAGATTATGAACCATCTTTTTCCTGTATGGAGAACTGCAATTAAACAGACAAACCAATTATAAAATCTTTAAATATATATATATTTAGTTTTATTGTATTAATGTTTTATTACCATTTTGTTGATAAATAGGCTGTGGAGCACCAGCCTGTTGACTCTACAGGGAAAAAAATACACACACACATATATATATATATGTGTAAAGACAACATGAGACTCAATGTGTTTTTATCACTTACATCTCCCATCTGACCCTCTGAGACCAGCCCGTGCTGTGGACTACAACTCAGCACCTTAACTTTCTCTCCTTCCGTGTCCTCGTTCAACATATCTTCAGCTTTATCCACAATGTCCTTGAGCTGGTCAATAAAGATCTCCTTCTCCATGAGGAGGATAAATCCATTTTCCACCTGGAGACAAATGCACATCTACTTCAGACAAATAAAACATCAGATAAAAAGAATAGATAAGAAAGAAAAAATACCATGTACGTGGCTATTTCCTCAGGAGCATCTCCATCCAGGTCAAATTTAAATGTCACCATTTTGTGGTTGTGAGTTTCTAGTTGACATTCAACCATTTTGTCACCAGTGTTGCAAACCTATGGGTGTATAGGCACAAGTTATAACTGGACCATGGATTTAGAGAACCCAAGATAGGATACATAGTCACCGGGGCTCACATTGAGCATGCTCAGTTTAGGTTTGCTGCTCTTCTCTTGACGGGAACGTGTTCGAGCAGATTTGCGATGTTTTTTAGATTTTCCATCGATCTTTCCTCCACTGGCAAGACTATCATAACCATCGCTGTATTCTTTGCCCGATGCAACATCAGAGTTGACACTGTACACACAAATGTAAAACATAGTATTTTAGTCTTAGTGATTTCTGCCCATTCTTATACACTTATGACTTAGTTCAAATACACACACCTGTCAAGGGAATAGTTTGGTAATGACGTTGGCTTCTCTTTAAGTAGATCCTGTTAATAAGAACAATAGAAGAGGCCATAGGAAATATTGTTGCAAAATGTCTCACCTTATCCTTCAATATCTGTCACAAATGTAAGTTTATTATATTACTGTATATGTGTTATCATTTCTAAGTAATATGCTTTTGGAAAAAAAATGCATTTGTCACAGAGACTGAGGTGGTCCATACCTCTAAACAAGGATCCTGTTGGAGGGTGCTAGCTGCAGATGTAGTGTCTAAGTTTTGCTGAGTTGGAGCCAGGTTGGCACACTCGGGCAGTGACACAGTACTGTGGATGCCAGCAGGCTGCAGAGCTGAGATCTGAGGAGAGGCTACACTTTGTGCCTGTGCCAATGCAGCAGCAGTGGGAACCGGGACTAAACCTGGGACTGATGGTTTTAATAATGCTTCTGAGTTCACAGATAAAGCTGTCTCTAGAGTAGGACTGGACAGTTCAGTTTGAGTTACAGTGACTTGGACTGAAGCTGAAGCGTGTATGGACGTGGGGACTGCAGCTGGAGCCTCAGTCTGATTTAGAGCTAAGGCAGGAGCTTGTGATGGGACAGGGTTATCTACCGAAACAGTCTTTGAGTCAGGGACTAAGACCGTGGGACCTATTTTTTGAGCAGCTGCAGTAGTTCCTCTCTCTTCTTCTCCACTTCTCAAGAGAGTTGTCTGAGCAGGAGAAATCACGTGCACCTAAAGAAACAGTAGCACAATATTCATCTGGTAATTTACGTACTGTCAATAAAACAATCACCAACCGCATGCCCTGCATGCATTATTCTGAAAATTAGACCAACCACTGCCTCAGTAATGACCCAACATTTACTGAGAACTGAGTCAATATTCACCTGGACAGGATGCCCAGCCAGGAGCTGCTCAAGGTGAGGAGCAGAGTATGGGGAGGGCTGAACCTGGGAGAAAGGTAAGAAGTGAGGGGGATGGGAGCCACTGGGGCTTGATCCGGAAGGGTAGTTCTGCTGTGGAGACACAGCAGGTAGCATGGTGGTGACCAGCAGTGGACTAGTCAGTGTCATAGAAGATACATGCAGCGGAGTGAGAGGGGTGAGTGTGGACATGGAGGGAGATATAGGTGAGCTCAGAGGCAGAGTCAGATGAACTATGGGTGAACAAAAAGAGCTGGACATGACAGAACCACTGCTTTGGCTGATGGATGACAAAGAGGCTGGGGAGAATGGATGGGGGTTATGACCCCCATTATTTGTGCCTAGGTATGGTGACGAAAACTGGGAAAGAAAAGGGAAAATAATACAAAATGAAAAAAAAAACACACAAGTTGACAGACAACATTCATTTAGGCCCTGAGTTACCCTTGAGACTAGTGTGATGAGGCATAGCACGCACCTGTGTACTGATCTGCAGGGGCAGGACAGGCACTGGCACTGACTGTGAATAGTTAGACATGTCAGGAGAAGAGTGGTCATCCGATACCAGCTAGGAAAGATAAGGAAGATAAGACATGTTTAGATTTATAGCGCGTTCCTCAACATTTTAGACACTTTACAATTACATTATTTAATCACTCCACAGTCACACCTGGTGGTGTTACCACCTACTTGTGTAGCCACAACGGCCCTGCACACTGACAGAGGTGTGGCTCCCACTCTGTGCCTACAGTCCCTCCGACCACCAAACAACCAACCGCATTCATTCATAGGCAATGTGGGACACAATGACAGTTTAAGCTCAGGCGGGAATTTAAACTGGCTACCCTCTGTGGGGCAATTGGCCACTGCGCCACTGTGCCGCTGTGCCACTGCTGCCCCGTATCCAATAATATTGGACAAGGAACCTAGCTTCCTCTGATTGTGCCTATATTTCCAAATTACTGAATTAGCTATTTACAATACTGTTATATTTTATATTACTGTACCTGCTCTGTGAGCTGTGTCTGTAGAGTGGGGGCTGCAGCAGTCAAGTTCTGTGTTGTCAGTTCATCCGGATGCAAAGGGGGCACTGGAGTTAAAACTGTCTAGAAAAATTTACAGCAGTGTAAAAAAAAGCAACTCTGATTGCAGCAAAAAGCTAAATATATTATTATTTGTTGTAATTACAAGCGACTGTTGCGGTCCTATTTATGAGAAACCTCTTCAAACTAGTGTGACTCCTGAAAACAACCACTAATATTATTTAAGCAGCTATAGACAAAGCAGCTGACAGGCTAGTCTAGTGCTATGACAGACCTTGTTCTCAAACCTACCGATGAAACTGAGCTGCCTTGATTGTCAAGTGAAATCTCAGAAGTCTTGTTCAAATTTGTGGTAAAATCAATGGACCATCCATGTCTTGACTTGTGTCACATGATGAAATATGATCCATTTGCCAGTATGGAGAACAGACTCGTAGAGTGGGGAAACTAGTCCTACGACCCACAATGTGATGGAGACAGTGGTTGAGTAAAGTAAGATCTCCACCTTCAAATACATGTGAATGAACATGTCCCAAAGACTGTCTTTCTTTAGTCCTGTCTTTGAGGGAAAGGGACATGCAAGCCTTGCATTGATGACGTGGCAGTGGGCTCACGTGTAGTTCTGACAGCGGCTGTAAATTCAGAGGGCAAAGCTGAGGAGAATACAAATGGCTGGATGCTGACTCATGTTGAGAGTGGATATGGGAGGCTGTGACAGGAGATAGTAAAGGGTGATTCTTAACAGCATTAGAAAGTATGGGGCTGTGAGCAGAAGTGTTTTTGTCAATTTCTACAGGACACATTGCTAGGCTCAGGTTAACTTTCCTACAGTGCATCTGACAGTGCACCATCTCAACCAAAGAAGCACTTCCTCGGCTGGAAGAGCACCTAGTGCTTTCTCTAACATATTGATAACTCTGGTGTCGCTGAACAGAATGATAGAATAAAATAAAATAGTGTTAATATAAAAAATATATATATATAAAATTATTTAATTATAGTTTTACTTACCTCCTGGTGGAGGTTTGCTGAAGCTACATTTAGTGGTTGACTTGTTTGTGGCTGTGGTGCTCCTGGGTGCACTTGTATTAAAGGTCCTATGTAGATGTCCTGATGCAGTTGAGTGTCTTGTGCAGGTGGGCAGGACATATGAGCTGTGGAAATGGGCTCTGGCAAAGACTGATAGGGTCCGTTCTGTTGGTCTTCATCTAATTGAAGGGTGTTCACTCCACTGTTGGCTGTAATAACAAAAGAAAACATAATAACTCATAATGTCCTTGTGCAGGGAAGGAGTAACAGTGGAGGGGGCACAGTGGATGGGGCACAGTGGATGGGACACAGTGGATGAGGCACAGTGGATGGGGCACAGTGGATGGGACACAGTGGATGAGGCACAGTGGATGGGACACAGTGGAAGGGGACACAGTGGATGGGACACAGTGGATGGGACAAAGTGGATGAGGCACAGTGGATGGGACACAGTGGATGGGGCACAGTGGATGGGACACAGTGGATGAGGCACAGTGGA
>JAVQKC010116004.1:0-26037 GCA_036025475.1 Philypnodon macrostomus
CTGGACTTAAACATTGTAAGAGTAGAGGCCAGTCTAACATCTTCAGGGAGACTATTCCAGACCCTAGCTCCATGAAACTGAAACGCTGCTTCACCGTGTTTAGTCCTGACTTTGGGCACAAGCAGAAGGCCTGTGCCTGATGTTCTCAGGGTCCGAGATGGTAAATAGATGCACACTGTCCCAATAAGTTGATGAGTAGGCTATATGTCACTTTTAGCTGCTTTAGGTGTGAGGGGGGTACACACGACACTTAAAGGTGTAATTAGTACATTTACTAAAATAAAAAGAGTGTAAAATAAAAAAAAATGAACCGTCTGATCAATTTCTGTGATGTAGAGTAGGTCATAAGCCAGGGGAGGGACCAAAGTAAATATAGACTCCTACTGGTCAGTAAGTGGTAACCCATAAAGTCTAAGCTGTAGAGGCCAGGGGAGGGACTAAGGTAAAATTAAAGTTATTGCCTATTTTACATCACAGAACAAGGTAAGACTGTCTCTGAAACATATTTTATTTGGGTCTCTGAAGGTTTTCTAAATTCAATTAGACACAAGGCAGACCCAAGTCCCCTTAAACAAGCAATCAGCAACAGAGCATGCATTTCCTCTGTGAACCATAGCATGTCTGTAGTCATTAGCAGATAAATGCATTGAGAACCAAAATGTCTAATATGGGGCCAACTGGCTTAAAGACAACATGTTTGAGGAAATCTGTGAATCATACTGCACTGGAAATAGAAAGCAATCCCTTGTATTGGCAGTCTGTAAATACAAATCTGTTATCGGACTAAATATTGTAACGTTGTTCATGAAAAGTGTTTTTTTATGATAATGGCGCATACAAAAGAATAAATCCTACTTTCAAGCCCTTCCTTAAAATGCATTTAGAATATTGTGAATGTATGAATTTTATGTAAAAGAATAATGTATTACTGTGATTTCAAAGTGATGGGTCAAGACCTCAAGTGTCAATTTCAGCATATTTGAAGCCTAAATATTGAATTGAATCTTGTTATAAAGGTCATAAAGTAAATAAAATCATCACCAGCCAGCAGAGGGTTGCATTTTATGTAAAATTTACACCAAATAATTATGCAAATATTTGCACTAATCTGCTGTGTTGACCTCTGAGCGGAAAGCTTAGAGGAAAGATAATTTTGGATCTGTAAAAAGTGGGTCACATTGAACTGACCAGGGTCCCACGGGTACAATCCATAAAGTGAAAAGAAATATCTTGATTAGATTCTAGGAATGGTAATGTGGGAGAGTTAATCTAGTAAAACATGAATTATAAATATTGGTGCATGAATTGTGATTGTGATAACACATCTAGGATTATTCTACAACACATCTTTGAACAGGCATTTGTAATCTGCAGTGTTTGCAGATTGTTGTTTTCTGTTTTATAAAGGATGAGAAGCAGAACAGGAGCATTTAGAATCACAATATCCCACAGGCTTAAACTGATGGCCACAATATGGAAATATGACAAAAGCAGCACAAAAGAAAAATCAAGACGACAGCAGTGGAGAAACAATGGGTTTCATTGTTCCAACTTCACCACAGTCTTCATCTTCATCTTCATCTTTGTCTTGTTTTCAGATTGTTTGGATCATCCAAACAATCCACCTGTATATCACCATCAAACATTACAAAAAAAAGAATTGTATAGAGCATGCTGAAACTGAATTGTTTACGGTCCCTAACTGATTTTGGACTGTTCCAAATTGTTAAACCCACATATTGTTTTTGTCCAGCTTACAGAGAACATCACAAAACGTGGTGAATCAGCACTACAAAATGAGTAGAGAAACAGAAATCTACTGTGATAATCATTTTTTATAAACAAATGTGAGTGGTGGGAGCATGTGGGCTATTGCAGGAAGCAGCCTTTTGTGCCAAGGACAATGTTTGTGGATGTTAAACTGTGACGTTTTTATGAGACACTATTGCACTTCGCAGGAGGATGCAAAAATAACAGGGACACAAGCCAGTTACATTATGAGTGGACATGCTAACCAGCGTTTGGCTTTCATTGTTTTAAATACTGCAAGGCAATTTTCTGTAGCTGCAGTCTGAACACAGCTGCGGAGTGAGACAGACGGAGGTGAGTTCTAGTGATCAGCAATAAACAAAACAGTCTAGCAGTAATCAGATACATTCCCCAGAGCCCACAGACATGAAAAGCAACATTTACAATCTTTACATACCTTTCCCAGATCACTGCCAAATCTAAACATCCTACCAACACATAATTATCCATAGTGCAATTTCACCAAGATTATTGTAAAAATAAAACCCACACAAGTGAATCAGACTAAATTAGTGAAGCACCTGTGACCCAACTATGTAATGTAGAATCTAGGAAGCACAAACAATTCAGATTACCAATAGAAATTTAGTACTGAATGGGCTGCCACATCATGCTGAAAAATCTTGACGAAAGAAGCACAGAATTATTGGACCAATTTTTCTCAGTCAAAATCTTAACTTCTGAAATGAAATTCTCCCATCCGTACTGAACGAGGAAGGTGACGGCTCAGTTTACGGCAAGATGGAGCCCCACATCATTATGGTCGATATTAGGCTCAGCAGGTTCCAGATCGTTGGATTAGTCGGCGTGGTCCCGTGGAGTGGCCTCCCAGATCCCCAAGATCGCTCCCCTCTTGATTACTATCTTTGAAGGCCATGGTGTATCACATAAATCATCTCAAGGAACATATAATTAAAGCCATTACAAGCACTCCAATTATATGAATTATGCAATGTTTTTTTATACACAAAACTATAAGGTGGGAGGCCCCCAGGTTTAAACAAAGAAGCCTCCTTGGTGCCAGGCCAGCCAGGTGACGTCTTCTCCAATCAGAGCCATCCATGACAAACCTACGAGAGATGAAGTCCCCCCGTTTCTAGATTGATAGTCAGTTCTTATCTATGAATTGTCCACAGCTGGCGTCAAATGTGGTGTCTTGTAATCTTACTGGTCTTGTGTTATCAACGTACTTAGACAGGTCATGTTGCCCCTAGCCTATAAGAGATCATATAACAGTAATGCCAGCTAGATCAGTGATATATAATGAATTATGTGAAATAGACTGTAATAATGAACATAAGCACTTACCAGAGTAAAATCACCCTAACAATGCTTTTTTCCCAAGAGTGAAGTTAGCTGACTTGCCTGAACCAAGCAGTGCAAATAACCATGCCCCATTAAAAAAATAATCATGGTGTAATTTGACTGTTGCAAGAAGCCCCACATTAGGTTTTTGCCAATAGTTTCCTCTTCAAAAACAATCTGGAGTAGTATTTTGGTTATAATAACGACTCTTGAACCTACCAAAAAGACTAAACATCACATTTTTAAGCGATAATTGTGAAATTCAAATCCAAACAAAATCTAGAGCTAAAAAAAATTGATGGTACAATGGCAAATTGGTTAGCACTATTTCCTCACATCACAATCAACTTAAACATGTGCAGTACATGGACCTTCCAGAAGTGTCCTGAAGTAAAGTACAAAAATAAAGTGCTTTATCTGTCATTATGCATACAACAGAATTACATATAGTTCAGATTGTGGGTTAGCCTGAGCCGCTGCAACTGAGAGCGCTGCCACTATTGGCCGAGCTGACCGACAGGTTTTTAGTGGACCGGGACCGTGGCTTAAGATCTGACAAATGCAGAGAACAAATTACAAACTGTAATAACATTTAACTACATTGTACCTAACCCTAACCCCAACCTTAACCATTCTGTATGTACAATGTAGTTACATATTAATACAGTTTGTTTACATTGTACTTGTTGAGGTAAATACAATTTATATATACATTCACGTTAAGCTTTAATCAAAAGTCAAATCAAAAAAACATTATTGTGAGTGCTTTAAAAGATACAACTTTTCAAGAGTAATTGGGGGTTAACATAATAATGATTACCACACTTCTTCCAGGGACAACACGAGTGACCTTCTCAGAGCTTCATTAAGGCGGTGGCGCATTCAGATTCCAGTGTTTGGGCCAAAGCTGTGGAAAAATCAAAGGAAATCTCATTATTTGTTTGGAACACAACAAAGGTCAGGCACAATGCATTTATCCAGACTTTACCAAGCCCACTGACAGCAAGTGGGAGCTTCTGGCAAGAGAAAGAAGTGAGAAACATGTGACACAAATACTCACCAATATTGTCTCCCACTCGTTTATATCTTCAAAAGCATACACTAAAATTTTCAGTCTACGTGTCAGCCCTGTGTCTAACTGGCCGTTATCCTCGCCTAAGGCCCATAGTTGCTTTGATAGGCTCTAATCCCAAGAACAGAACTAATGGAAGAATATGAATGAATGAATTTGAATAGTCTACACTGTAATAAAAGTGACAGTGACATAGTGGGGAATAGTCACTTTGTGAACTATTTGCTTATTTTCTATGATTTGACAATATACAACTTTACAGCTTGACATGACTACTAGTTCTCTTTTGCGTTTATAGGTTAGTTTTACTTAAACGCAGAGACATATGTAGGTTAAACTGGTTCATTTAATGTTAGGATTTATCTTTACAATCAACCACACCCATTCAGACTTACCTGCACCACCACATGGTTCAGACAAAGAGAAGGTGTGTCTGTTTGGAGCCATTTTTGAAATCTTTGGTGAGGTCAAGGGCCAGATCACGTACAGGGAAATCTGGTTCTTCTAGTTTGAGTTTGTAGCAATCATTGTATTTTTGGTTTATGGTTTTGTGTATTTACTGCTTTAGTTAAAATACATTTAATGGGACATGTAGAAGTATGAAAGAGCATTGTACCTTTACAGAGAGATGTACTGATCCTATCCTGTTGAGAGGGTATATAACCAGTCTGGAAGTTAGCAGCTTATTTTTTATATATGGAGTATTGTCTCCCAAAATGTACATAACGAGCTGGTAAATAAAACCTTTGCTAATTCCCAAGAGTGAAGTTAGCTGACTTGCCTGAACCAAGCAGTGCTGTTGCAAAAAGCCCCACATTAGGTTTTTGCCAATAGTTTCCTCTTCAAAAACAAGCTGGAGTAGTATTTTGTTTGAGAATTCCTGTTGTTGAACCACTGACCTTCTCTGGAACGTTTTCACACTTTTACTTTTCTATGTATATTGTGAGGTGAACAAACTCTTCTTGGCTGTGGTCAGCAGATGGCCTTAACAAGACATGCACATAATGTGGGAATGTGAAAAGCAACAGATCAGCGGAGTTCAAAATGATCGCAGATACTCTATCCTCAGATGTAGGACGAATCGACAAAATTCCAGTCGCTTTTGGCATTCTTAATCAGTCACTGTAGCATGATTGTATTTGACATTTTTTGAGTCTGCCTCCTACTTTTGTAAAGTAACCTTATAGTCTTAAAGGCATAACTTTTGTCTTCTAGTTGGATATATTGTTCTAGATAATCCAACATGGCTGCCACCATCATATGATTGAACACTGCTAATTTGTGTCAAATCATTTCCAGTTTTTTATTTTTCCGTTCACTTTATATATACAGCATGTGTGTGTTTATTGTTAGTTTTGAGATATTTTATGAGTCAGGGTTTGTTTTTTTAGCAGTGGGCTGCAATCTGAGGCACAAGGGTGTTTTATAGGGTTGATGGTGTGTAAAGAATCCTTCTAAATCAAATTGTTGTCATTGTTGTTTTTAATGAAATCCTCTGTGTTGTTTCTTTAACTTGATATTACAGTGTATATCAGCGAGTGTATGCATATAATTATGCATATCTGGCACTGAAATAATCATGGAGCTTTCTGGTTCATTTTCCTTTGGCTGGAGTCCATGATGAGAATGTTTACTATAACAAATCACCTGCAACCTCAGATCAGGTTTTCAACACAGCACCTCGAGGCATTTATTCCTAAAATGTTACATAACTCGACAGGCTGTGGGTTGAGATCACATCCAGCCATAACCACCAACCTCCTCTGAAGAAAACAGGAAGGTATAAGAGGATTCAAGCAGCACGAGTAAATACAGCCATGGGTCTTTTCTGTGTGTGCATGTGTGGCTGTTTTTCTTCTCTCTCGCTCTATATGAGAAAAAAGTGTGCTTAGTGTATCTACCATTGATTCATAGTCTGAAGAGACAGCCTTGACTGTCTGTCAGGTGAGCTGGTAGACATCTGGTTGTGCAGACAGAACACGATGCTCTTAGTATTAACTTACTGTAATTACCTCCGCCAAGGAGCATTGGCGTGTGTGGGCATGTTTGTGCGTGTGTGTACGTGGGTGTCTGTTAGTAACTTTACACAAAAACTACTGAACGGATTTGAATTCACTTTTCAGAGAAGCTGGGCCATGACAGAAGGAAGAAGTTGTTGATTTTGGGACTGATCCGGATCATGTTCTGGATGTAGAATTCTTTTCAAAGAATGGCACCCTCTCTTGGCTCTGCTGGGCCTCTCCCCCCTCATCCCTCCTGTCTTGTGAAATTCGGCACCTACCCCTCTACGCTGTCCTTTGCAGATGTACACGAGAAAGCACTTGTAGAGTACAGACCTCTGCCAAGGTAGTGAATTATCTCTATATGCACTCCTAAAACCTGTTGCAGGCCCATTTTGTCTGGACTTTGCATGCACACACACGCTTCACATACACACAGCATGCAGCTCCGTGCTCCAGGTGCACCAGCGATTCCGGAGGAAGACCGCTCCGCACACATTCTGCATTCAGTGTGAAGGAGGCGTAATAGCTTACTGCAAAAATACACCAAATTCACTTTCCACAATGTGTAGCTACCCGTGCCACAGCTTGGGACGCAATCTAATCAAAACTACTTTTTTCGTAATCCTGTATTTGTAAAGCTGCAACTAATGTTTCTCAGGTTTTACGTACATTTTAATAAATTGCTGTTAATATTCTCTCCATATCTTGGAAAGTCAAGCCAAAAGACAATAAACATCAGCAAAAAAAAGAAAAAGAAAAGATCCTGGAAACCAATTTAGATGATTCTAAAAAATGTAATTTGCGCCTCACAATATGTGCTCAAAAATAACAAAAATGGTATGCATGTTACCCAATAGTTCTCTCTAAGCATCTGGAGCCATTATTGATTCCATTTTTTTCAAGCTTTTGTAGCTACAGTTGTCTTGGGGAAAACTGTCAGAGACATGACAATCATACCGCTTGTACCCTCTCCAACCACCACAACACAATCAAACACTTTCAAGGCTGGCAAAATGTCTTGCCCAAGGACACAGTGAAAAAAGTAGACGGAACTGAACAGTCAAGTGCCCAATCAAAGGATGACAGGCTTATCCTCGAGGCACTGCCACACAAAAGCAAGAGTGTTATTTTAATACAGTATGATAACTACAATTGTCAGTTGCAAAAGTCACACAATGCAGAATTCCTTGACAGCTTTTGAAGATTTCATAATTTGTAAAACCTAGAGGAGGTGTAAAGACTTTTTACTGAATTTACTGAAAATGTACTGAAAATGGGCCCATTGGGTGCAATCACTTCATCAACAGAGTGACAGAATGTTGTATTTAGGAAGAAGAAAGAAAGCTCGTCTGAAGTTCACTTCAGGTAAACAAGCGTGTGTTGGGATTTACAGTTTATGTAACAGTTTCTTCTGAACTAGTTTTGCTTTTTTCCTAAGAACAGACGTTTATTCCGCTAGATCTAAATGTAGGCTGCGACATCAATTTTCATATTTTTTTACAGTGCGGAAACCATGGACGCCTATGCCAAAAAGTGATGCATTGGCAAGTAAAATTCATTAGAAGTAGAGAGTAATATTTTGTGTGAAGCCATTTTCTGAAAATTCATTTGCATCATTCATTCACCATTCCCATTTAAGATTGCAGGTTCATTTTGCATTCCTTTACTGGGGGCAAATTATAGTCACCAATTCACCTAACGCATGCATGTCTTTGGACTGGGGGAAGAAGCCAGAGTACTTGAGAGAACCCACAGAAAAACAAGGAGGACAACAGAGATAATGTAGCAGCCTGAACAATCGTGTCTATTGTACTTTGCTGTAAGTAACTATATATACCTTTTCCATATCATGTTGGCGGAAAAGTGTTGGGGATAGAGTTCTTGTTAAAAATAGAATTAACTAAAAAGAAAAAAACAATGATTCAGAACTCTACAAAACATATCTGGAAGGTTTTCCAAATATCTGATCATGGTCCTTTGAGTAGTTACTAACCAGTGCCAGCAAAAAACGCTGCCAGAGGTAATAAAATCACCAACCGTGCATAATTTGAAAAGAAGAGAAGTCTCAAAAAAGTTGTGGTGAGATGTGGAATACTAATAATGTCTGCGTTTTGGGTGGAATCGCCTACAGCTGGTTAATGAAAAGCACATGCAAATTTTATAATTGACACAAAACTATGCAAACACAAACTTGCTCATTTGTGACAATTATTTCAGTTTATTCTCTAGTTTGTTAGACTTTGTTTGTGCTACTGATGTCTGGCACTTTTGGGGTCAGACCATGGTCAACGATATATACTGTACACATAATCTTCACACTGGCCCATCCTACAGAAAATGTACTGGGAACATAAACAAAATGTAGTATACACTTCTCCATTTCCTCTTACTAATACCCTATAACTCCTCACGTCTGTGGCTGCAGACAGTAAAGCCCAAAACAACTCCCAGTAAAGAAGCACACTCGTCTGAATTAATGCAGGCATCCCTCAAAAGCTTCAACACGCGCCAGAATGAAATCTCCTACTGACAAACCTCCAGCAGATGCTATTTACTTTATAAATAGATGTTTTTGAAATATAAAATTAGTGAGGTGCATCTGCCAGGCTGAGCTGCAGTATGTGAGTTGGCATTTAGTTGTATTCAAAATGGCTCCATGGTACAACGAAATGATAGCAATGCTTTATCCTGGCTTGTGGAATGCAGATATATTATAAAATATAACTCTGACAGTACAATATATAACAATGATTTACTGCTGGGTGTTGATTTTGCATTCAGCAACCCATGTTTTTCTTTCATTGTGACTTGTGAGTACTTAAGGAATACATTTTTTAGGCACTATGTTTTTTCTTACTTTTCTGTTGCTTTGGGTCCAGTGACTATGCATGGGCTTTAGAAACTGGACATTGGCCGCAGGGCTGACATAGAAGCATGCACAGACAGACAACCATTCACTCAGAGTCCACAAATCTCTTAACACAAGCATGACTTTGGGAAGTGCACTGTGCAGGTTGTAGCTTACTGCCCAGAGAGCTAAAACACTCAGCTCACCAAATGTTAAAACAAGACATAAAATACAGCAAATGCTATTGACTATAATGTTGATTTAGAGAAATGTTTATAATCAACATGTAAGCAAACTCTGTTTATGGGGATCACTGGATTTTATGGACTATAGTGGAATGCATGGCTTGACAAAAACTCAATGTTTTTATGTGGTCATACGCTGACACATAAACATCTGTTGGTTGAAAAATTGGTCACATCTCACTTTATACATGCATGTTACATAACCTGAGACTTCAGAGCAAACAGCAACAGCCCCTCACCTTCTCACTAAGAGATACACTCTGGATACTTCTATTATAACACAGTGATGCTGATGGAAAAGAAAGTGGCTGGAACTAAACTTATCTAAAGAGAGAGAGCAGAGGACTGTGGAGATAGTGCCCTTTGGATTTTAGTGACAGAATTAGTGCACATCAATGCATACAGTGTAGATGTGTTTTTGCTTTGAGCTTGTTAATTGGGCACCACAGGGCCACCTAAAGTTCAGACTGAGTAGCCCTCCTGCTCTGTCTTCCATTAGGGGCTCTCGATGCATCAAATTGATGTCAACATCAAATGCCTAAACATGACACAGTATCAGTGGGAAATAAATTACATAACAACAATAATAATAAAAAAAGCTAAAAATAGCATTTTTTATTTTAGATATTGTTTATACTTTATACAAATACTTCAAAGACTTCCCAATGAGAGGGATAACTGGACTATGTGCATGTGATGACAGAGGCTGGACGAAATATTGAGTGAAAGAACATAAAGCGGAGAAAGCACAGTCATGGTTGATTTTCTACAGAAAGTCACAACTTTCTGTGATGAAGAATCTTCTAAAACGTGTACAATACAAATGTACGTTTCCACTTTGGACTTAGCCTGGAACGCCAGACTCATATGATCAGCACCTGGTGACTCACTCGCTTCAACTGATTTCTGGGGCATCAGAAAAGTGGCAGACACCTGTAAAGTGGCAAAACAACCCACATTGTGCGGTTGTAAACAAATGGAGATGAACAGTAGAGTTAAATCAACATGGCTCAGTAAAGAACAGATAATTGACCTGTGTCGTTTTTTCTGTGATAACCTACAGCGGAATGGCTACTCCCATGCGCCAATGTTTTGAAGAAGCAAGCATGAAGCAAGCGTAACTGCAATGGAACCAATCAGACTGCCCCAATATATTTGTACCAGGGGGAAGTCTCTGTGAAGGGGTGAGTCACCAGATCTCTGTATAGAGTATACAGAGAACTCACGTCTGACTCGCCAGGCTTCTTTGGACTTGCAGCACATGAAGAAACGTGATGCGAATAGGACCTCATGGACCTCCCTTATTACACAACATGAAACCAGTCAAACTATGCATGTATCTCCCCTGACACCTATGCAGAACAGTTGGGGGTCACTTTCAACTCAATTACTGTAACATCTATTAAAGACAAAAGTCACCTTGGTAATATAGCACTCTGGTGCCTATATGAGCTGGTATGAGCAGATATCCAGTTAGTGGTGACAATGGTGGAGGAACATTGTCAGCTCAGCATGTGGGTGAAAATGAGGTGCAGCCCCAGACCTCAACAAAATAAAGAAAACAGAGAAAATGACAGAAAGAATGTGCAGAGCCTGGATATAGACCGTCTGCCTCAGTGCACCCACTCGTCACACAGGCACAGAGCACAGTGGGAAACGTATGCTAAAGCATGACTGATTCAATAATTTACATTTTAAGTAGTTTTTTTCCCCTGGGTAACAAAAAAATATATAAATATAACTGTTGTTCAATAAGGTTATGGTTTTAACAATTAGTATCTCTATCATCTGTTTTCTAAATGCATCAGAATGTATTAATTATTCAAGCTTAATTCATTAGAAAATGTATTTATCTGTTAACTGAGAGTCAGGTTAATATTCTTAATTTTATAGATCCCAGACTATAGGGTAACATAACATTTTTTCTGCATCTGCTCCTGATATCGTTTTTGCATGCAGTATGTGGTGTTGAGAAAAGTTAGAAGAACAAAAGAGCCCAAACCCCAAAGCTCACTCTGTTTTTTTTTTTCTTTCCCCCAAAGAAATCTCAGGAATTCGGCTGCGCACAGCTCCCATCTCCCCGTTTCTCTCTCTCTGTAAGTTTGGAGAGGGGCTGGTCCTGGGAGTGATGTCACCTCACCGTGTGTGCATTCACCAGCTCCGCGCATCACTCAGGCTCAACTCTCCACCGACAGTCCCTGTGGCTTTACGCACGAAGGGAGACTGTCTCCCTTACGCTGTCCAGTGCCCTGTGGACTCTGAGCACCGCGGACACTATCGGAATACACTGTGGGAACTGTGTTTCTGAGACGATATGCATTCGGTGCCATGGACCAGGCGAAGAATGTTGTGCGTAATGTAATCCAATAGTCCAGCGCACTATCCACATGCGAGAGCAAGGGCTTAAGGTGCACACACAGCCAAAATGACGCACATGAACACTTTGAAGACAGGATGGATTTGACCCAAGTGAATGTGCTGCTTGAGAACGTGTCCAGCGATGCCAACAGCACGGACGCACCGTTCGCCTTCCCGCACACGGAGGTGGCGGCTGCGCTCATCATACTGGTGGTCATCGGGATCATCCTGCTCACCATCGTGGGCAACGTCTTGGTGATTGTCGCAGTGCTGACCAGCCGGGCTCTTCGTGCGCCACAGAACCTCTTCCTCGTTTCTTTGGCATCAGCGGACATCCTAGTGGCCACGCTGGTCATCCCCTTCTCACTTGCCAACGAGGTCATGGGCTTCTGGTACTTCGGTAGCACGTGGTGTGCATTTTATCTGGCGCTGGACGTGTTATTTTGTACCTCGTCCATAGTACATCTGTGCGCCATAAGTCTGGACCGCTATTGGTCTGTCACAAAGGCAGTCAGCTACAACTTGAAGCGCACACCAAAGCGCATCAAATCAATGATTGCAGTGGTTTGGCTGATCTCCGCTGTTATCTCCTTCCCTCCTCTTCTCATGACCAAACACGATGAACGGGAGTGTCTGCTGAACGATGAGACCTGGTACATCCTCTCATCGTGCCTCGTGTCCTTCTTCGCCCCGGGACTAATTATGATCCTAGTTTACTGTAAAATCTACAAAGTGGCCAAGCAGCGCTCCTCCACTGTGTTTGTGGCTAAAAACGGTCTGGAGAGACAACCCTCTCAGTCAGAAACATGTTTTGTCACAAATAAAGACCGTTTTGAGACAGAAAGCCCAAGCAGCCAAAGCTCTGAGAGCCATCAGCAAAAACGTGGGGAACTGGATGACATTGACCTGGAGGAGAGCTGTTCTCAGTCGGATACTAAACCTCGCAGCAACCGCTTCGCTAAACGGAGGAAAGTAGAGGGCTCGAACTGCTGCCCTCCACAGAACTGCCGCCTCTCCTGGGCGTCATCCCGGGCCGTACAGCTTTACCCCGAGCAGAAGAACCCGCCCGGGAGGCAGCAACTCGCCTCTGTGAACAAGACCAAAGTGGCCCAGATGCGGGAGAAGCGCTTCACGTTCGTACTGGCGGTTGTCATGGGGGTGTTTGTACTATGTTGGTTCCCCTTTTTCTTCACTTACACCCTGCATGCCATCTGCAGAGACAGCTGCTACATACCTGGCGCACTTTTCAACCTTTTCTTTTGGATTGGCTACTGCAACAGCTCAGTAAACCCAATCATATACACGATTTTTAACAGGGATTTCAGGAAAGCCTTCAAGAAAATTATCTGCAGAACTAAACGCACATAAACAAGTGCGTGTGAAAATAGGTCACTTGTCACGTATAATCCTGGGAATATGTAGTCCGACCACAACGACTCATCCTCCATGACGCCCCCCGTTTCCCCCAAATCATTTAAATGTATCTGATATTACTGATCCAGTCTTGTACATATCTAAATATGAATAATAAATGTGCAGGTGAGTACCACTTGAGAAATGTTTGCTTTTCACGCATCAAAACGACACTGTTGAGATATAACAAGTGTTTTATATAGGTCACTGTAACTCTGCAACTGCTCTGAAAACCTGCACTTGGAAATGACTGCAGTGAATCATTCTCTGCTCCTGAAAAATAGTGAATCCACTTCAATGAAAATGGTGCATTGGTTCACAGGCAATGTCCCATTCCATCCCAGAAATATGAAAAACGAAATGTTAGAATTTTAAGACAAAATGATAATAATACATTTCTTTAAACTTTGTGACAGCACAATTTACATTTGATTATATTCGATGTTAGAAAGAGTGTATTTATTCATGAATCTATCCAGCAACATCACAATCAAAAGACTGAAAACATGTAAGCAAATTGCTGGACAATACTTGAGCACACACACTGTGGATCCAAAACACTATAATACAAAAAAAAGCAAAGTTCTTAGTTTAAAAAATAGCATTAGTTATTGTTATCATCTTACTTTACTTTTATAACAAAAATGTATTCAAGCTTGGACCAACACAGCCTTCTTATCAGTGAACACCCAAACTTACATAAGACCATAATCTTACGCCCCCACTATCACACCACCTCACTCCAGAACAATAGCCGGGCCCAGTCGTGTGTGCAACATCTATTGGCTATCAGATAGGAGTTTGATTTAAATGTATACCTCACAATACGGCCGTGTGTGTCCGTGCCCTTTTTTATATGTCTGGGTTTCTCAGATATTGTGCTTTCATTCTTTCTTCTTCAATTCTATCAAGTAGTTTTTGCAGCATGTTAGAAAAATGCCACTGTTCCCAACACCTCCCAGTTTTAAAGTGCCATTTCCCTTTACCGTTATTGCAGGTGGGAGCATCGTATTGCATGTAGTCTTCTAGAGATAATGTCAACGGGCCAAGCCTCTGGCGAAAATCCTCTGTTTTGAGAGGCAATATTATTAGAGGGGGCATCTTGAGAATTATGACATCAATCGACCTAACCACTATGAGTTGAACTGATTGAAGAATATTTCATAGCCAGGACTTAATATGAGAAATCATGTACATCACTGTGCAAATGCTGTGTGCTCCAAAATAGTACAAAGATTCTTGTTTATTTGTGTTGTGTTTATGGTTGTATCACACAAAATGCAAGGTCAGAAAGACATTATTCATCGAGGATTTTTACAGTATCTTGCCATTGTGACATAAACCTAATCTGGTTTAGCTCCACAAACCTGATCTCAGCATCACTGTGATTAGCATGAAGAGACACAAAGATGTGAGCAGCCTACAACCACTAATGAAAATGTGGACTTTTGAAGTGTGGTCACATGACTTGATTTAGATGTTTTTTCCCTCATTGCATTTTGTAAACTGATTAAAATAAACTAGACAATTAACACCATGTGTACAGACCTGCCTAAAACAATTTTACAGTGCGACACATAGAAACATATAAAGTGAAAAGGAATAATATTATGTGAAAGTCTAGTTTGTCTGCATGGGGGCGCATGGGATAAATACAGTATTTATAGCCCCTTGGGAATGTCTTCAAAACACTCCTACTGCTCACTGGCAACTGATAATAAGATAAGATAATCACCTTTTTTATTTTTTGAGAAAGCTGTCATCTTAAAAGGAATTTCTAACCCCCAAAAATGTAGCAATATTCATGACGGATGTGTTAAAATATCATCAAGGGGAAGCCAGTGAAGGTGGATTCATATTTTCAATTCATATCTATTTTATTCATGAGACAGAATTAGCAGGAAGGCTTTGGGTTGAAACTTTGTCTTGAAATGACTCAAAGTTCTCTTGAATGTCGCTGTTCAGCTCAACCTCTGAATACAATCTTTAAATATATGGCTTCATTCCCGCAGAGGACCACATCATGTTTTTCTTTTGTGTATGTTGAGGTTGAATTTGATTTGTGGGCTTGGACCCAATCTTGTCAAGTTAGACCGAATGTAGAACCGAATGTTTGGGCTTAGTTTTGTCCTGACACATCTTGATTCCATGGGTTACACCAGTTTTCACCCGGTTTAATTTGGGTTTTGCACTGGTTTGGACCTGGTTTAGAGTTGGTTTAGACCTAGTTTTGACCAATACAACATTACTAATTTCTCCAGAAGACTGCATACATTATCAGAATGTTTATAATTCCCATAATTCTCTCCTGACGATGAGGTCATGTTGCACGTTGATTACTATCTGACAAACCTGGAAACTTCCTGGGCAAATCTTAATTCCCGATTCAATTATCTTCCTAATCAGCTGCTCAGTGGCGGCAAGAACAGAGCACAATGCTTTTAATTAGCTCAAGTGTTTCGGTTCCAGTGTAATGTCTGAAGGCAGGCTTGTCTGTGGTACGCTTATTTTTGAGTCAAAAGAGGAAGTGTGGCCATGTAATTGACTTCATTTGGCTGTGAATTGGTCGTGAAATCTTTTGTTCAGATTGCATCAGGGTTAAATCAATATTCATTCTCCCGCAGGATATTCTGCATATCTCAAAATTTCCAAAGTCGAAAGTTCATAATTAACAATAAAACGAAAAGGTGCAGTTACCCACATTGTATCTGTAAAACAACTACAAAGCAGTAAGTAAGGCCTGGTGTAGACCTGGGCCAGTCCTGGTCTAGACCTCATTTAGACCAGGTTTAGATTTCAAAGAGCTACCCAAGAGAGAGATCCTATCTAAAAATAACTACAAAAGACCTTATGGTTTAGTTCTGATCTAGACCTGGTTCAGTCCTGGTGTACATCTGGTCTAGTCCTTGTGAAGTCTAGATCTGAAAGAGTTGCAGGAGCCAAAATCCAACCTTACCTGCAAATTAACTTGGCAAAGGATACCAAGCATGCTCTCTGTCAAAATGAAAGACCTAAACCTAATTTGGACCTGGTTTTGTTAGGGTTTAGACCTGATTTAGTCCTAGCTTAGTCTTGACTTAGTCCTGGCGTAGTCCTGGCGTAGTCCTGGCGTAGTCCTGGCATAGTCCTTGTTTAGACTTGGTTGAAACCTTAGAAAGCTGAAATTGCCACTCTCCTACCTAAGAAAATGAAAGAAAATTCAACAGCAAAGCAACTTGACAGAAAGTGCTAAAGACCATCTCAGTCAAACCGTGTTTGGATCAGAGCCTTTTACTGTCAGTCCTGGGGCTATTTTCAGAAACAAAAGATGTGCTCATGAATGTTTCACCATGGCCTTCTTAGTGGAACAAGATGAAGTGAGCAGTTCCTTATTGTCCTCTCCAACATTACCTTGTTTGTTGGATACAATGCAGCTACAGCAGGTAATTGCTTTTTCAATTGTCTCTAACAAGATAATGGTTGTGGGCGAGTGGGGATAGAACCTGCGTCAAGCCCAAGAAAGCGTGGATGTGCCGAGAATTAGTATTCGGAGAAAGGTGCGGGCAACTGTCTCCGGGCCATCCTTAAAATATTACCATGTTCAACACCACTGCCCATTGTATGACTTTGGGTGTCAGGGGGAATCAGAGCAGCTCCAAGTTAAAGCTGACAGTTAGATTATAGCCCCAGTCTTCTGGTGTGTGAGCATCTGACCATAAAAATGAGCAAAGCGGATTCTCCATGTCAACGACACATGCTAACAGCACCATACAGCAAGATGCAAACATATAAAACAAAGGAATTATGTGTGTAAAGTGTGGTTCTCAATGTCTGGTGCAGGAATCACTGGAGGTATATATGATTTTCTACTGGCACTTGGGGGTCTCAGGTGCAGGAGTTGATTGCTAAACCAGGTTCAGGACTAGTTTACCACTGTTTTACTCCCTGTGTAGCCTGATTTAGTAAACTAGTCCCTGTGTTGACCTGTTTTAGCTGTGGTAGACCTGGGTTAGTTCTGGTATAGACCTGGACCTAGACCTGGCTTAGACCTGACCTAGTAAATGTTTAGTCCTGGTTTATAACTGGTTTAGTCATTATTTGGGGCCATTTCAGTCCAATAAATTAGTAATAAAACATTTTTGAGATTGTAATTAAGACCAAACAAGACTCATTCTGAGATAGTTATTTACTTTGTTAATGGGTTTATAGGTTCAATCAAGGTTACCCACTTTTGGCACGTATAATCCATCATTATTCTCTGTCCTTTAAAATTGAGCAGACTTTGTAAATAAATCTGGTCTGGTTATGGTTTGGGTGTTCATCAAAGGTCAAATCCAGCTTTACCGAGGGAGCTTTTGCCACCTGTACGATAAAAGAGGATTATTTATTTTCCATAAAATCCTGAATATGATCATTTTACCCCCCTATAACCCTAACCCCATAAGCCTTTTTTAAAGAATAATCCCCGAAAGATGCATACCCATAAAGAAATGACTATATTTCAACAACCCCAAGGTGTATTTGAATACAAATTGTGTCACTGTAAAGGGATCATCAAGGAGTTTTGTTAAAATGTGTTATTATATGCACAGGTGAGAAATTGAAGATGGCAACCATATACATATTATATAAATGGTTTTATATATATATATGTATATGTGTGTGTGTGTGTGTGTGTGTGTGTGTGTGTGTTTGTGTGTGTGTGTGTTTGTGTGTGTGTGTGTGTGTGTGTGTGTACAGTTGTTGATAATCTGAAGCAGAATAAAACTAGAGAGGTTTTAGTACAGGCAGATTATTGGCAAATTGGCACAATCTGTGCTATTTGAATATTTGTCATGTAAAAACTATATATTTAATTTTATATCACTAATGGTCATCAGTAAAATAAATACATTTTTGGGATTTTTTTTATCAATAGATGATATATAGTATATGTACATATAATCATAATACATTCTCAGATATTATAATATAAAAAGCGATTATTATTTGTTATATTATTTAGCTCTCTGTGATGCTTTGGTCTTGAATGCTGCGGCATCTGTAGCTTCTTTGCTTTTGTTTGAGGGGTTGGTAAAGTAATATTTCAATTGAACCAGATATGTTCCATAGTTTTTGTGTGTTGCCCACCAACTCCAGCAAAAACCCATCCTTGTGCCCTTGGTTTTTAATCTTTGTTTTTTTTTTTGTTTTTTTCCACAGTGCAGTTTCTATGTATGTCATCATTATTCAGAGGCAGCCTTATCATTCACACGAGGACCCTATTGTTGATGTTCTTAACTTGCTGATCTAAACATTTCATATTCAAATCCTTACTTGCTTGCTTCTGGAAATTATTCCCCTATACCTGCCTCCACACCACACTGCATACTGAGTAGTTTTGCCTGATTTGCTACAGTGAACTCCACAAAACAATGCAGACACATGTGGGGTGTATGCAGATTCACCAGTGGACACGTTTGAGATGGAAAACTGCAGCGTCTATAATGTCATTCCTCAAAGCTGTGTGATTGGCTCCAGTGCTTGGCTTCACAAATCAGTGAGAGTTTTATATTGCATACACACACACTGTATTTCATAACCTGCGCATGCTTCTGCAGTTGAGATTAAATCTGCCTTTGTCCAGCAAAATCCAAACAATGACCCGATTTGCTTTTCAAGGAAGGGTTTTATAATGCCTATTATTCACAGCCTGTTACTAACCAACTACATCACTAGAGTAGAAGTACTGTTGTTTCAAAAGGATAGAATATACTACTGAAAGGAATACAATAACCAAATGATTGTTTTACTGAATGTATTGTACAGTGATTTACTTAAGTTTGAAAGACACGAATCATACTTTTTACTTCACTACATTTCTATAAAAAAGATCAATATCTTAAAACCAAATAACAATTGTGTTCATGTTGTTTCTCGTTTGCATGTGATTTGTCACTCACTCTATAGATAAGCATTTACTAAGGGTCAGTGATACTTTAGGACTAAGGGTCACTGATACTTTAGGTCTAAGGGTCACTGATACTTTAGGACTAACGGTCACTGATACTTTAAGTCTAAGGGTCACTGATATTTTAGGACTAAGGGTCACTGATACTTTAAGTCTAAGGGTCACTGATACTTTAGGACTAAGGGTCACTGATACTTTAAGTCTAAGGGTCACTGATATTTTAGGACTAAGGGTCACTGATACTTTAAGTCTAAGGGTCAGTGATACTTTAGGACTAAGGGTCACTGATACTTTAAGTCTAAGGGTCACTGATACTTTAGGACTAAGGGTCACTGATACTTTAGGACTAAGGGTCACTGATACTTTAGGACTTGGCTTGTTCAGAAATGGTTTATTGTTTACACTCATTTTCTTTTTGTACAGTCCTGATTTGAACATGGGTTCACCTCAGTTTAGTCTTGGATTAGACTTGGTTTAGTCCCAGTTTACATCTGTTTTAGACGTTAGTCTCTGTTTGTTCCATTAATTGATTAAATAAACTTTCCTGTTTACCCTTTTACTGATTCTGTACAGACATGTCTAGTAGTTATTCAAAAAAGGAGACCGAGACTGTAGAATTAGACACATCAATATAAAAATCTATTTTATTTATCATTTTGGCGCTGCAAGTAACTTTAATGTAGACAATAATTAGATAATAATAATTCCTTTATTCACTTATTTATTTTATTTGAAATACATTGAGTACTATATACTCCAATACTTTTCCTCAGGTAATATTTGACTATATACTTTGACTCAAATACTGAAGTTGAGAACTTTTTTTTTTTTTTAGCAACTGCACAGAAAAATCGAAACTACCACCAATATCAAAATCACTTGAATTCATCCATTCTCAAGTAGATATATGTAGATCTATACAAAATGAGGTCCACAAAGTGGTTAACATTGGGACCAGCTGAGACATGATCCCTTTTAGTTAATCCTGCATAACCTCCCCGTTAGTGTAGGGTCTCTCCAGTTTCCCCCCATTACAAAGACTTGAATGTGTTAAGAACAAGAGGATTTATTAAATTTCCACCAGAGACCCATAGTTGCTAGGATAGACTTCATTTACCCACATCTTCTAAAGATAGCATATGATTTTAAGATGTAGTCTGGAGGTTGTAGATGTAGAAACTGTTAAAACATAAAAAAAACTTTACCAAGAGTAATAGAGTTTTGCTATTGTCCCTCCCCTGGCCTCTACAACATCAAATCACAGTTTGTGTGGGCTGCAACACTACTCAAAAACTCGATTAAAATATTGGTAAAGGGCCAACTGAGATTTGATGTTGCTGTAGAGGCCAAGGGAGGGACTAGTGTGAAATATTAATTATGGCAGATTATCTTACATCATAGAACAGGATAAATAATAGAAATGTACTTATTTATTAGTTTATTTAGCAATTCTTTATTTTATTAAATCTGCAGACTGTAGCTTTAATGAATAGCTTTTTTGATGCACATGTACTAGTATCTTCCTTGAGTAAAGGTATATATATATTTTCCAGTCCTCTTGGTTAGTAATGTGTCTAGTATATTTTTCTGCTCACTGAATATGTCTGACCTCTGCCATCGCGCACCCCAGTATCCATTATAGGGCTGACCTGCTGTTAGTTCAAAGGAAGCTTGGTAAACACATCAGAGACAGATTTAGATCAAGGCCACTGACCCCAAACTATTCAAACACATCATAAAGAAATAATGGATAAGTCTGTCATCATCAAAGTGTCACATAATTACAATGAATCGTTTGTGTACAGACTGAGACCGCAACTGCCATTGTTCTGTCAATCAAACTCCATAAAGTCACCATCTTTAAGAAATATAAAGAAAGAGTTACAATCACAAAGGGTTAGCCCAAATAGGAGTTTTGCCTGTTCCTCTTGGGCTTTTCGTCAGACTCGAGAGATACCGATGTGAGCTGACTGCATGAAAAACGGGCTGCTACTCTTCAAAAGTGCTATTTGAGAGGCGCACAGGGTTATGATGCTGGAGCTATGTCTGCTCATAACCTACATTCACATTTGATGTTTAACAAGTAAAAGTAGAGCAGGTAGATGACTAACAAAACTTTGCCTTCAGTAGTTCATCCTTGAGCTTTTATTCTCTTGTGTTCGGAGCAATTTGAAAGTCTATCAAAGCCGGCGCATATCACAGTCTCCTTGGTATCAGCAGGGAATTATTAATATGTTTATAACCATTTCAGCTGTCATAATAAATAGGGTTATCATATCGACAAAACAACAATATTATGGATTCATGCATGTCCGCAGATCCTATGTGTGAACCCGATAACTCAAAAACGAACTGCCAGATCAGTTTCAACTTTTGCACACAGGTACATATCATAAAGACACTGAAGTGGATTGATTTACCTCTACGATGAATATTAATTAAGTAATTAATTAATTACTGCCCTAAACTGTGAACGCAATAAATAATAAAAAGTATTTGCTGGATCCTTTTCAACTTTTCTAGACAGGATTGAGTTTGGTACTTCTACGATTAATAACAATTAATTAATTCACTAATTAATGCCCTGAAGCACTTTAATTGATACTGCTGAACATAAACAATATCACATGTCCCCATGTTTATGACCCTATGGGACTCTGGACACACTTACTTTGGCAGAGAGCAATGGAACTTGGTACAGTGATTCTCCACAGTGTACCCAACATAAAATATTATTATGACCCCGCCCTACAACAAACAGGAAGTCGGCCATTTTGAATTGAATTTGGAAAGTCAGGTATATTTGACAGCCTCTAACTTGCACATACTTTGCCCGATTAGGCTCTAACCTGAAATACCTAATGAACCCCCGGCCCTGAACACATCTGACTAATATGATGCCAGTTATCTCTATAGCACCCCCTATAGACTGAAAGAAGAATGTAGATTTAGGGAAAGTTAATTTGGCTTCACAAACATCACAATAGTCAAATAGACCCTTCCAATGTTTGTCATGGTTTGGGGTCTTAATTGCTTGTTAACAATATAAAAACCCTTAGAACTCACCCAATATCTGATTAAGGAGCCTGTTGGCATATGGGCGTTTTGCCGACACCTTGACGTCGGGGAAGACTTGCTTCATGCGTTGCCTCACCGTCTTCTCCAAAACATTCAAAATGGCGCACGGGTGTAGCGAGAGTTTGTTCCACTGGTCATTCATTTCTCTTTTTGTGCACGTCATGTTGATTTAATTCTACACTTATTGGTGTCTCCATTTGTTTACATCTGCACAATGTGGGCTGTTTTGCTGCTTTACTGGAGTCTGCTAAAAAATCAATTGCTGTGAGTGAGTCACTAGACTTAAAGCTGGTACAGTGGAGAGTCTGGCTTGCCAGGCTAGTAATTTCATGATGATATCTAGAATGGTAAAAAGATAGTAATGAGGTATAGAAGAACCTAGTAATTATGGGTAATGTATGGCAAGGGTAAGGGGATGGGGTTTATATGGAAATTATACTTAGAAATGAACCATAAATGAACCATAATTATAATTTTTTTAATATAATGATATGATCGAGGTTAATTCCAATTTCACTTAAGTTATTTATTTTGACATGCTTAATAAAAATGTAGTGGATTAAAATGAATAATTAAACAGTGATTTAGTGAAGGGTCAACTGCCAGATGTTGAGACAGGAAGTGGAGTTGTGGGAAGGGAGATGGGGCTTCGCCTGGCCTTGACCCCAACTGGACACAGCTTAAACGAGCCCTGACGCTCTCTCCACAGGCCACGCTTCAGATCTGCACTGAACTAAAGCTCTTTTCATTTATACCATCATCTTGTGTGTGGTCAGTCCAATACCTGATCCCGTATTAGTCAGTGCTGTAAGAATGACAGTTATACAACACATCATATCTGCTTCACAGGGCTCCAACCAGCCCACCAGTAGCCACGCTCTAGGGAAAGTGCTTTTGTTTTCCATCCCCCAGTCTCATTTCCAGTCTTTTTTGGACCTCACAGCTATATAGGCCTGGTGGTTACCAATCCTAAACAACAGCCAACATGCAGAGGCTTCAAAGTGGAGAGATACGGACAGCCCAGGAGAAATTGGACAATTTTCGGGCGACAACAGGAAGCAATAAATCAAAGGGACGGCTGATTGAAAGTGATGGCTGAGGACAAACAGCTGTGCGAGATCCTGGCCAATCGAATGCGATGCACTCTACTATTGTACTGGTAGAGCAAGAGGAAAAATCATGACTGAATTTTACCCAATGGCACCCAAAGGAAAAAAACAGTGTCCCATAGAGACTGGAACACATCCAAACAGGCTGACTGAGTATTTTGATAACATTTGACCCAGTTTTACTGCATAACAAAATATAAATAAAGTCATGGTGACCGATATATACTTAGCAGCCACGTTATTAGGTAAACGTATTGATCTGCTCATGAGCTCCAACCGCTAATAAGATAAACCTGCTCTAGTTCAAGCCAAGCATCAAAATCAAGAAGAAAGTTGACTTAGAACATGCTGTGATTGTTCTTGGGATGAAAATGGCCCATTAGCTCAGATGACCACTACATAATCACATAAAAGTCTGCAGAAGACTATCTCTGAATGCACAAGACGAAAAACAGCAAAACAGCAAACTATTTTATTAGATACAAGGGCTGATTTATAAAGTGGCCACTGAGCACAACTCCCAGGAGTTACATGAACTGTGTTTGAAGGCCTGTGTGTGGAACTGTAGCAGTGATCCCCATCTCACACCACCTCATTATTTACACTGCGCCTTTTATGTTAGACATAATTAAATTGAGCGACTACTTTCATCTTCATTTACATTCTTTGTGCTGAAGAAGCACCATTACAAGAATTTCACCTTTGACCAGAGCATTATATTTTTTTTAGATGATATATGAATTAGTGGAATTCTTCATCATTTTTTTTTAATTTTCAGAAATGCAGCGGAGTGGCAATGTTTTCAATGTGGCTAATCTTGGTTTACTTGTGTTTTACGCAATGCAATTTAGTGTAGATCTGGTTCCAGGGTTTTTGTAGAGTATATTTGCCCATTGCCTTGGCTCTGGTTTAGCTCCACAAACATCGCAATCTGTGATTAGCATGAAGAGACAGAAAGATATGGGCAGCCTACAACCACTGATGAAAAGGTGGATGACCCTACCGGTAGTTCCTAAACTAGTTCTTCAAAAATGTACTTGGTGTTACTTTGCATTTTGTAAAGGAAGACCAAATACATTCCACAGCATGTCTTCAAACTTTTGCACAGTACTGTTAATGTCAGGAGTAAGATGAAACATCGCTGCCCATTCATTCTCTTCATTGTAGTTTTAGATGGATCGTACAGAGTAGCAGAGTAGTTATCTGTCTTCAGGACTGGTCTGACAGCACACATCACTCTTGTAGACTCAGTATCTCTGAGAGGATGGAAATGATGTATGTCTCTACATCTCAGCTCGGAAAGAGGAGTAATCCATACCACTAAATTACTACTTGTTGTATTTTCTGCAATAAATACAAAGCATAGTTTTACAATGTTTCATGTAATGTTTTTAATCAAAACATATCTTTATAATCTCCAAATAAGATTAATTTAAAAAAAAATTATCATAAGGAGAGCTCTTGCTATGAGACTATAAATCCGTTTCGCATTCCATGTTTTATTTGTAACATAGAACCAAATGTACATGTGGGCTTGGTTAAATAAGCTGTTTTCCTTTTGCAATATATTTCAGCAGTGGAAACGCATATGGGTCAAAAGTGATTTAGTAATGCGCACATCAAATTTAAGTCCACACTATCGCACTGCCCAGCTATTTCTCTTTTTTTTTCAAGCCTTGTGGGTCTGCTTTTTAGTCTAAAAATAGACTTCAGACGTTGTTCTTAGAGCTGTTCTTAGAGACTAAACTGTGATTTACCTGCCCGCTAGAGGTCAGTGTTACTTCCAGTGTTGCGCTCGGAAGCATCTGTTCAATTAGTCAGATACTTATTACTGCTGCTTTACATATCTTTACTCAGATACCAATGAATTATAATTTTATTCATATGAATATACACAATATGGCACCATTTTAAAAGTGAATATTGGGCAAGCCTGTTTAAAAAAATGTTGGTGGCTGTATTGACTTTCACAAACTGATCTCAAAATTGCACAGTGTTGCAGTTAAATCACATGGAAAAAATAAATAAAGTGGGTTATAATAAAAAAGATCAGGATGAAACTGTGCCCCACATTACCATAAGGCCATTACCATAACATCACAAACTCATTTTTACTGTAAAAAAACTAGTTTCCACAGCCATCACTTATCAAATGAATTATCAGCTTTTGTTCAGCACACTGTCATGTTCTGAGGTCAAGAGTCCCTTTTGTCATAATCCATTACATTAATCTGAGTTATCATTTTTGAAAGTTAGAGCCACTGTTTAATCTGGATGTGTGTATGCTGACATGATAGAATAAATGTTAAATTTGAACTGATTATCAGAACTTTTTGTAAGTAACAAATGACAAGCCTTTTTGTCGCGCTTGTAAGGACGTTCCAGAAAGAACACCAGCATTATCAGTAAGGTAGTCCATGTCGGTGTATGTTAAATTGACCTAAAATTGATATATGCTTAGAAAATTACAAGCACCCATCTCCAAACTGTTGACAAAACACAGGATCTTCTACCTCCTTGGTGTAGTTATGTATTTCTGCTTTAGGAATGCTGATTTAAATTCATCTGCATTTTCAATCAATGTAAAACCCTTGACTTATTGACTTGCGCATAGATCTTCCCCACCTCTCTTCATTAAGTAAGACACAGGTTAGGGTTAGGTAGTAATTTTTTAATCCCGAAGGAAATTATGAGGTAGGTATGGTTGCTCATATACATACAAACATGAACATCCACACAAACATTACATATAATAAACTAGGCCTGTGCTGTCGTCCCCGACAGCAAGGTGTATATCGGCGAAAACGGCCCCGTACGTCTGCCCCGTACGTCTGCCCCGTACGTCTGCCCATACGTGCTACAACTGTT
>JAVQKC010116007.1:0-11264 GCA_036025475.1 Philypnodon macrostomus
AACCCAGTCTAAACCAGGTCTAAAGAACTAAGCCAGAACTAAACCCAGTCTAAACCAGGTCTAAAGAACTAAGCCAGAACTAAACCCAGTCTAAACCAGGTCTAAAGAACTAATCCAGAACTAAACCCAGTCTAAACCAGGTCTGAGCTGTTCAAAAACAATGACTAAGCAGTGGCTCATCAAATTCGAGCCCCCATCCAGAGCAGGACGAAACTTAAATGAAACTAAATGAAGACTTGAACTGCTACAGAGTGCCTGTTTCTATAAAACACTTTGACAAACACATGTAGTTAATATAATGAGACTTAGCATACTCTGGTACTCTGGCTTTAGCGGCTGCACAGACAGCTATTTTCATAAATGAGAAAATGATGGTGCTATAGGCCTTGTAATTGTGACCTTAATAATTGAAACATCAAAACTCAAAAAGTGGCATGTGACTTCTCCGCCCTACAGTTAGGCCTACAGTTCTCTTGGAAAATTAACTATTTAGAGAGGCATTCAAGGCTATATTGTCTTTGAAGCAAGATACCCATCACTGGTTGTAAAACGTGGGGATATCAGCTCTGATCATCATCCGTGATTGAAGCCTTGCCTCCGGCCGTGTCCTTTGGCAGAGGCGGAGGGACAGAGGCGGTGAGGGGGAGGGCGAGCACCGGGGTCAAACTCACGGAGGAAACACAGGACCAGACCGGAAACTGGGGTGTGTGGGGGTAAAATAAAGGTGCATTATTAGCGTTTGCTATGGGGAGATTTTTTTTTTTTACATCGGCAGTTACAATTTTATTCCAACTCCCAGTTCAACAGCCTATTAAATGTTATTATGTAAAAAAAAATATATATATATAAATAAATCAATATTGTGGTCATCAACATTTCTGTAAAGACCTAAAAATTATGACTTTTTCCACCAGCCAAAATGCTAAGTGAATACTAATTGGTAAATTAAGTAAACATACAATGTGAGGTACATTCACCAATGTTCCCTAACCAGGCTCTGACATCATCCCACATGTAGAGAGTGGTTGTCATTTGTCAAAACCATGTTAATGTGTGATATTTTGAGGTTAATGCTAATTTCTCCATTGAAAATGTATTATGTTCTTGCCTCCAGTAGCCTCCATTCTGGAACTTAGAACTTTCTGTTTACACACTTTGAAAGGGTCTATAGTTACTTAAGCTACCGCTACCCCATAGCTTTTGGCCCTATGTTGTAAATAAGTAGATGATTTGACATTTCTGTTTCTTTTGCCTCAATTCTCTCCTCATTTGTAATAAAAAATATAATCTGACATTCAAACAGTTGATCAGAAATTAGTAGTTTTTATTTTATTTTATATATGCCTTTTATTGTGAAACGTTTGACCGGATGTCTGACTTTGTTCTTTTCGCTTCACTCGGAGGAAACAGCGGCGGACTAACGGAAAACTGGGACACTTTGGGAATTAAACCAAAAATCTGGAGCTAACCCCGAGCTGCGACTTTTCAAACAGGTAAAAACACTAGCTTTTACACAAAAATGCAATTAAGCTCAAACTTTATAGAGAGTTTGTGTGAGTTTTATTCCGTTAAATGAAGTAATACATCATCCTAACTGTTTGCAGAGGTTGAACTGTTTCAGGGCGGCGCACGCGTCAAGATGTTTTGTTCTGGATTTAGCTTGAGATGCTTGATGTGTCTGCTGTGTTTAGAGGAAAACTGTTTTTAGCCAAGAAATAGAGAAATGGAAAGTTTTAGTAGCTTGGAAAATATGATTCTGGCACTTTTGGATAGATGATGATGTACGTTACTGGGCAAAATGAATGCTCCATAAAATACATTTTTGAAGGACAAGCAGGTTCTTAACATCCTTTTATCAGAGATTATAGGCTGCTCACGTCTTTCTATCTCTTCATGCTATTCCCAGACAGACTCAAATGTGATGTTGAGACCAGAAACCAGGTGAAGATAGTTACTAACTAGAAAAAGCCTGGGCAATGGATCACCAAAGATCAAGAAATATAAATGAATCTTCTTGCTCTTGATCATGTGCCACAACTTTTGTAAAAGCATTGCCGCTTCACCTCATTTCTGAGCACTTGGTATTTTCAGACAAAAGTCACATTAGCTTTCTTCTCCCTTATCATTCACCTAAACCCCATCTAAAGCTAGTGTATGTTGAGGCAGCTTTGGGATGCACCCTGTCTTGTCAAGCCCCCTTCTCCTGCCCCACTGTGGGCACCCGCTGTGAGCCACGGGACGGTGATAAAAGGGCGATTGTCCCAAATCCAAGTGACTGCACATGGAGAGGCTTTGAGGATATTGTGGTAATCTCAGCTGGAACAACACACAGCAAAGTCTTTTCATCTGATTCATTATAAACACAATATTTCTTGCACACTGGCTTCATGGTGGTCTAGCCCTGGTCAACAGCTTCAGGTCGGTTAAGAGGTAGAGTATATGTATTAAATAGAAGTATAGCAGTAGAGATCTGTGTTATTTTGCATTTATGAAACTATGGCTGCACAGGAGAGCACAGCTATTGGTGTAGTAGTAAATCAGCAATCTGTATCCAAAAATATCTGAATATATATCGATTTTAGAGCCTGACCCTTAGACCACTTGATGCTAGAACTTAACTTAAATGAATTAAGGTTTTTTTACAGTATACAGGCTCACCTATTAGGCATTTAAACTGTTGAAATATTGCACAAAGCTAAAACAAAGAAAAATAATAAAGACTGAATTTGTATTTCTGAAAGTAATTGTATCATCACTGTATAGTCTTGCAGTTATCTTTAAAATGAAACATTGTGACTTTATTAAACCTCGCTGATGACTGAATGAGTCGGGGGGCGGCGGTGGCGCAGTGGGTAGGTGCTCGCCCTTAAACCAGAGGGTCGGTGGTTCGAGTCCCCGTCCGAGCGCACACTGTCGTTGTGTCCCTGGGCAAGACACTTAACCCACATTGCCTATGAATGAATGTGGTTGTGTGATTGGTGTTCGGTGCTGGTCGGCGGGGCCGTAGGCGCAAACTGGCAGCCATGCTTCCGTCAGGGTGCCCCAGGGCAGCTGTGGCTACATAGTAGCTTACCACCATCAGGTGTGACTGTGGAGGGAATGAATAATACAAAATATGTAAAGCGTCTTAGAGTGTCCTAATAAAGCGCTATAAAAAAACCTATGTATTATTATATTTATTATTATTAATTTAATTGATAACTTCACACACAGTAACACCACATCATTCCTGGGGCAGGCTGATGGAGACATGACATGCTTGTTTGGCCCACAGGACAGTCCGATATGAACTGTGTGGAGATGTAACCCCCAACCTTCCAGTTAGAGAGCGAACCACTCGACCACCTGAGAAGGATGTCATGAATTTGTCACTCACTATTATGAAGGTAGTAGAAGAAGTTCAGCTCCAATAATTTTTTAGCTTTGTGCACAAATACTACCCAGGCGTTCCATTTATTCATTGGAAGATTCACTGGAACACGATCGTATAGCATAAATTGTATTAGACTAAATGGCTAAAAGTGACTGTACTCCAGCTGGACCATGTTTAACATCAAGTGTGGCTCTCTGAAAACACAAATGGACAGTTGGCTGAAACACATCACCAATAAAAGGACATCTGGTCATTATATGCTGCTAAGTGTACAATTGTCAGTGACGGCCCCGCACCACATCAAATCCTTTGTGCTTCTACGCTATGCCACTAAATATAGGGAGTGGTACTTACATATTCAAAATACTGGCATTTTTCATGCTAGAGACAAAGAGAGAGACCCCTGGTATTAAAACAAAAGTAAATTTGAGGTTCTTTTGTTCCATTCCACTGTCATTATTACCAGTGGCCTGTTTTAATAGGGCCTCTTTATACTTGCACTTGTCTCTTGCAGGCAATTTTGTTTTTTGCTCATTGGGTTGGGGGCTCTCTCTCCGGGAGATGCTCACAAAACCGGATCATTTCAGCTCTGCCACCGTCTTGTCATTTGAAGCTAATTGTATGGTTTAGCCCGGGCCTCATGCAATTACATCCCTCCAGTTCTCTAAGTGCGGTGGCTTTCAGGGCAGCGGTGGTTAAAGACCATACGGACCAGGCTCTCTTTACGTCTTGACGAGAAGAGACGGGGTTTGAGAGCAAACAAAATAGATATCTGTCTGTTCTATCTCACACATAATTTAACGATCAGCCAAGGCTTTTTAGCAAGGGGTGTGCATTAGCAAATAAATCTGCATAAAAGAGAGGGGGGGTTCAATTTATCAAAGTGCTCTTGCTACGATACATTTAATTCTCTGCTTTTTTTAAATACATTTGGGAAGGTGTGTTTGAAATGTGTTGGTCAACAAAGCCACTATAGAATTCTGCCCAACATCACATTAGTTGACACACAGTCACAGTAGATTTAACTGGTTTTGTGTGTGTGTTTTTGAATTGCTGGCTTATCTCTGAAAAGTAAAAAATGATGACTTGCAGGTTCACATAGCAAAAAAATATGATATTTCTTGGTGACATTATGGACAAATTGAATGACAACACCAGCTTGCATGGCTAGCTTCTTAGTAAGATAGAATCAGTTTGCACAGGAAGCTATACTTTCATTGATTTATTTAGATTTTTTTACAACTTGGATTACATAGCTTTTGTAAAGCTTCAGTGAATATAATAATAACTTCTGTAAGATGCAACAGATGTTTATTTTATTCACCTCTTATGGCACATATTGTGCATTAATTACCCATATTACACAACAATATGGCCATAATGTGGTACCATTATACCATTGTACCATCATAGAAATAATGCTGCCCAAATTAGACTTCAATTCCTCTACTTACTGTGTTTTTTTAGTAGTTCTTTAGGTTTTCCAGGAACGATGCCATATTAGTGGCTATTTTGAATCAGTCAAAATGATAAGGTTTGTGGTCTCTCCTGGCCTCCATACAGTCTCTAAATCCCCCCTGTACACTGACATTTGAGCATAAGTAAATAAATGCTTGTGTTCAACATGGTATGGCGTACTAATGACTATGCCAACATCAAAAGCATGGAGTAATGGCCTTAACTTAAGGAATGCGCTGGGCCGGAGATTTTAATAGGCCCACATTTGTACGAACTAATCCAGGCAGCAAACAACGCTCTGTTAAAATAAACTCTGCCATACTTTGATTACTCAGAACAGAACCCTGCAAATAAAAGACAAAACAATAAATACACACAGACGGCAGTATTTACACATCACTTTGGGTTTGGACTCAAATTTACTGTCTAGGTCTCGAGCTGAATGTATGCTGCTTCTAAGTTGGTGTCAAGCTAGTTTTTGTACTTTCATACGTGGTGCTACCCCGAATGTACACCAAGGCGTATGGCGTAGTCGTAACTTAAGCAGAACGTATTATTTTATTTGAGAACAACTCAAATAAAACCGGCAATTTATTCCAGACACGTTTCTAAAGTGGAGTGTATATAGATCTGCTCTCTTTGTTTTACATTGAATCTCTGTGATTTGGGTCAAACAACAGGTCAAACAAACGTATTTGACAAGATGGATGCAGCACTGGGGCATGTCTGCAGCTAAACTTATCACTAGCAAAGGTTTGTTTATACTTGTGTAATCACTTACTTACCCCCAAAAGTTGCCACTATCCAGTCCCAGGCCTTCTCATTCTGTTTATAATCCTGATAAAACACGTCCCTGGGGTCATAAATCAACTTAATTCTCTCGTACAGTGATGTTTCAATGTGTATTTCACCGATACATGCTTCTGTGCCTTTATTTTGAAAGTGTAGCGGAAATGTATTTTCTTAAATACGCATCAATACTTCCTGTACGCCTGGCCGTAACTCGGGAGATTGCAGAGCACTCACATCAGATACGCTCTGAAATAGGATTCAATCATATCCTGAGTAATACACTCCTGGTGTGAAAGAGAATCATACTCGCTGTACAGACATATACAGTTACACGGTGCTTACGCCTTGGTGTAAATTTGACGTTACAGTTCAAGGCATCTACAGTATCAAAGGTAATAGAGATGTAACTAAAAGAAGAAACAAATTTTGTTGTAGAAAAAAATTGACAGTGAACAAACTGGTTATAGATGTGACTATGCAAAGCTCAAAATTGCTAAAGGCACTCCACTTAAGTGAGCCAGCTTGCTTCTCATTGCCTATTGGGCACTGGATCTGTTTTGGAGCAGATCTGTTGTTCAGTAATTGATATCAGAATCAACATACACTGAGCAACGACAAAAACGTATTGCATTCAAGCCACCTATTTGAGATCAATCGTTGACAGGTCAATAGGACACGCTTGGGTGGACCCAGGCTTGACTACGAGGTGTTCCAAAACTTCACTTTGCTGACATTTCGTGGTTTATGCTGACAAGACCATTTAAATGTACCTATTGTTTTTCTTTTTGGCAAAGGCCATTTCATGAGAACTTAAGAAATGTTAACCTTGAACTTCCGTGCTTGAAGACCATGGGATCAAGTCTCCACATAGTTTCTACATCCAAGTGATATTAAGTACATAAACTGTCCTTGAATAGTGTCTAAATCACTATAACCTGACCTAAAACTGCCCAGAGTCATGGTCTTTTCAGATCATCCTTACATTCCCTTCCTAATCCCTGTACATTTGGCTGCCTTACTACAACAACAGTCCAATCAGGCTTAGGTTTATACAGCGAAGGACTCATTAGCTTTAGCCTTGTTTGAATGGGCGATGTACCAAACGCCCTTACGCCACTTTCCAACAGTTTTCCAGCCACAAGGGAGACGCCTGCTTCTGGCCTCTTCAGCTCTGGTCTTCATGCTCCCGGTCTGTCAGCACTTCCTGCATTGTGTTTGGAGTTTAAAATGATCTGAGGCGCCTTCTGGCAAACGCCTCCGGCACTTTAGCCCTGTCTCTGCTTCTCAGAGGTGGCGATATACAGAATGTTTGTGTGTTTGGATGTTTGCAAGGCTTATATGGAGTGATTATAGCAGTCAATAGAGCTTTAATAGCGACTGCTGGTGGTTTTGGTGGGACTTTGCTGGGATAACATCAACAGAAATAAAAGTGAATAATAATAGTGACCAAAGGTTGATTTTAGCTTTTTTCATGTGGCCTGGAAAAACGTAAAAAGTAGTTTTCCTGTCATTGAAATGTGTTGAAAAATGCACAAAAAATCTAAATAATATAACATCAGAAAATGTCCTGACTTCTGAGATCAATTTCAGAATGGGCATTATGTTGTATGCAATCTCTGTTTTACCATGGATTCTTTCAAGATTCAGCTTTCCCCTTCCCAATAGCATGCATGGGTAATCGGGTCAATTTTCAAGGTACACCACACCTCTGGCCCAAAGTAGCTAGATAATATGGAGATTCAGTTCTCCTGATCCATGGCAATGACAATAACATTAGATCAATTAAATGAACTCTATTATCTGAGTGGTGTCTGTCAAATTTAATTTACACTTTACACATGAACTGCGGTACATAAAATAATTTGTGTGAAGGACTTCAGACTATTTAACCCCTAAATAGTAAAATGGGAGAATCTGTTAAAATGCAATATTCTGCCGGTTATGGGCTATGCTAAATACTGTATTTTGTCCTGAAAATGTCCCAGTAATGATTTTGCAAAGTCCCTGGACATTGTTTGTATTTAGAGCATTCCGATATGTCAAGTGAGAAGCAGCTGGACCAGACACTTGACCTTTAAACCAGACAGGCCTGACCCCTATGGCTCCATCTCTCTGACTGTGTCGCTGCTGCTGTGTTTACATGCTAAATGTGCTCCACGAGATGAAGTGAAAGGAAAGCCAAACAAATAGTTCTGTCACTCGCCTTTGTGATTATCTGAACACTTGTAAATGTTTGTTTGTATGGGCCTAACATGCAGCTTTTAGACAGATTAATATTGATAGGCAGTGACTCAGGGGTGGAGCTAGCCCTTTTATACGCCCGGGGCTAAAAGTAAAACTGTCTATAAGTAAAATAAATGAAAAAAATTCTAAATGTATGTACTTTATGTAAACATTTCCACACTCAACAAGTACTATTTCATAATCATTTCAGTCCAGGACAAAGCCACTGAACTAGCATTACTAAATCAATTAAATAACAACGCAGAACTAGAAAAAATCCAAGGCTGTAGCAGGGCAAATTCTGCAATACACCAGGACTAAACCAGGATTTATTCAGTACTACACCAGGACTAAACCAGTACAATCAGCACTGGGCCAGGACTATTTCACGTCTAAACAAGGATTCATCCAGCACTAGACCAGGACTAAACCAGGATTCATCCAGCACTAGACCAGGACTAAACCAGGATTCATCAGCACTAGGCCAGAATTCACCAGCACTTAACCAGAACTAAACCAAGATTCATCCAGCACTAGACCAGGACTAAACCAGGATTCATCAGCACTAGGCCAGAATTCACCAGCACTAAACCAGAACTAAACCAGGATTCATCCAGCACTAGACCAGGACTAAACCAGGATTCATCAGCACTAGGCCAGAATTCACCAGCACTAAACCAGAACTAAACCAAGATTCATCAGCACTAGACCAGGACTAAACCAGGATTCATAGAGCACTAGACTAGGACTAAACCAGGATTCATAGAGCACTAGACCAGGACTAAACCAGGATTCATCAGCACTAGACCAGGACTAAACCAGGATTCATAGAGCACTAGACAAGGACTAAATCAGGATTCATCAGCACTAGACCAGTACTAAACCTGGATTCATAGAGCACTAGACCAGGACTAAACCAGGATTCATAGAGCACTAGACCAGGACTAAATCAGGATTCATCAGCACTAGACCAGGACTAAACCAGGATTCATCAGCACTAGACCAGGACTATACCAGGATTTCTAGAGCACTAGACAAGGACTAAATCAGGATTCATCAGCACTAGACAAGGACTAAATCAGGATTCATCAGCACTAGACCAGGACTAAACCTCGATTCATAGAGCACTAGACTAGGACTAAATCAGGATTCATCAGCACTAGACCAGTACAAAATGATTAATATAAAACGATTCCAAACCCAGACTGATCCAGGATTAAACCAGATTCAACCCAGGACTAAAACAGCTGAAAATCAGGACTACTTCAGGACTAAACCAACCTAATGGGGAACCAGTGACCACACTTAATTTACACTAATAGGACCAAAAGAACTGTCTCGACTAACATGGTCTTTCTCATCGGGAGCTTGTTTCATCTCTTTGCTGCTGTCTCATTCTGCTCTCTCTCATTGTTCTGTAGACAACACGGATGTAAGCTAAAAAACACACCATACGCTTAAGTATGCGGTGCAAGTTTTGTATTATGGTATAGAGTTTTTTTCTTCACTCAGAAGTCCACTAAAATATTGATGGTCACCTGATACACATAGCCACTAACATGCACTTTTGGTACGCTATGTTATGCTATTGTCATGTCAGAGTTATATGATCCATGACCCAGACCCCAAATTGAATGTGTCGACTTTGTTCATTAGTTTGACAAATGCCAAGACGAGGTCCCAAACCAGAATAGGGAGCAGGGCACAAAATACCATTTACTATCGTGAGCTACCACTCAAAAAACAGTTCTGTCACCTTGAGTGGAAGCAAAATCTGTTCTAACCCAAGGTATTATAGTAGCACCCCATTCATCTTATTCTATGCTATGCTAATGCTAAGTATGACATTCATTTCTAACTCAATATGATTTTTTCATTCAATGAGTTTCCTTTCTTTTCATGACTGTTGACATTGTAGATTCACACTGAAGGCATCAAAACTATGAATTAACGCATGTGGAAATATGTACTTCACAAAAAACAACTGAAAATACGCCTTATATTCTAGTTTCTTCAAAGTAGCACCTTTTTCTCTGATTGCTGATTACACACTCTGCATTCTCTTGATGAGCTTCAAGAGGTAGTCACCTGAAATGGTCTTCCCTTCACAGGTGTGTCCTGTCAGGGTTAATAACGGGGAATTCTGCCTTTTCATGAAAATAAAGAAAACTCATTGAATGAATGAGACTTTTGGTCTGTACTGTAAATATTTATGATGGGGCCAAAAGACAGACAAAGATTCATTGGCCAAATTTGTGACATAAAAATACAAGACACTGAATACAGTCATTGTGTGTGTGGCTCTTTAGTGTCATGATCGAATGTGGTGATGTCATATCCTCAGATGGGGGCAGGAGTCAGAATTCTGTATTAACTCGATGGGATTTTTAAAAAAGAAATATCTCAGTCACATTTACTCAGTCACATTTACTCAGTCACATTTACTCAGTCACATTTACTCAGTTACATTTACTCAGTTACATTTACTCAGTTACATTTACTTAAATTGTACTCCATACAGTAGCTTTACTGCACAATACATTTGATTTTTACTTGAGTAATAGTATTTTGAAGTAACTGTACTCTTACTTGAGTAAAATCTTGGAAATCTAAAAAACGTAAAAGTACTTTTACCACCTCTGTGTGTCATGTAAGAACAGCTTTATGTGATATATATGAAAGTGGAAGCCATTTTGAGTTTTTACTGAACAATAATTGGGCACCATTATTACTACCTCTTGCAGTAAAAATAAATCCGTGTACAGATCCGGCGGGCCATTTGGCTCGGGCAGACCCTCTTCACGTGAGCCAAAGGCATTTTGACGTGTGTCCGGACACATTACAGCCCTGTTAGCGTGTAGGCTGCGGCCGGTTAGCACTCGCCCAGACGATCATGTCAAGGCTTCGCAGTAATAGCCACGGTCGGCAACATCTGGAGCGAGAGAGAGGGGGATTGGTGTAGGTAAAGTAACAAGCCACATTAAGTAGAGGTTATACACTTTGTGTGCAATTGTGTTATCAGACATCACACTTGGCTCACTGAAGACATCCAGGTCTGAGGGAGTAGATTTGTTGCCTTTTCTGTCTGATATCACAGTTGTTATAGGCATATACATGATGGAGCTTGCTCGACGTCTGCCTGCATTTTGTTATATTTGCTATTTGATCTATTCTACTGTAACAGTAACCTTCTTAAAGGCTAACATACTAAATCCATCTGGTTGTCCAATGCATAGGTGATGTCCATACCAAATAATAAAAAAAGAATAAATAAAAATTAATAAATAAATATTAAATAAAACTAGGCCTGTGCTGTCGTCCCCGACAGCAAGGTGTATATCGGCGAAACGGCCCCATACGTCTGCCCCATACGTCTGCCCCATACGTTTGCCCCATACGTTTGCCCCATACGTCTGCC
>JAVQKC010116022.1:0-41371 GCA_036025475.1 Philypnodon macrostomus
ACCAGAAAGACACCGAACTGTATCGATTTGGGTACTTCTTTGATGAATATTAATTAAGTAATTAATTAAGACGTATAGGGCAGATGTACGGGGCAGACGTATGGGGCCGTTTTTGCCGACATACACCTTGCTTTACACAGCACAGGCCTAGTTACTAGATGACTTTAGTTTGAAGGTAGTTATTTTGTTAATTCTGTGCGTTCCACCATTCACCGTAAAGCTGTAAAATCGGTTGTTTTGGCAGTGTTAAGAAGATTTGTTTTTCTATATAGTAAATATTTCATTTCAGCCTATGTCAGTCACTTTTGTAGTAAAGTAGTGAACAAATCCTTAGAAACAAGTTGATTGATACAAACCAAGCACAAGTTAGACTCTCTTTTTGGTTGAAATTGCTAGGGTCTTCTCAAGGTTTCTGTTTCTTTAAAGGCATTTTTCCTTGCACCATACTTTTTTAGCATCAACCCTCTTACTATACCAGCTTATTCAGCTGGCTCCCTCACCCCTCTATCCATTCTCATCATCATCATTCTGCTTCTTCACCCCTTCACCCCTAAAGCAGTCCCTGCCATTGTTTTTCCACAACATGTCTTTGCCTCTTTTTTTTGCCGGCTCTCTACTGGGACTCAACCGTGCTTTACTAAGTGCTGTCCATTTGGCACCAGCTGATTAGTATGCGCAGCAGGGTAATTTGTGGAGGGATTTAGTTCCTTGTGCTTGTGTCTGACCCTATGACTGTTTACCTGGGTACCTCGTTGCCAAATTGTACCGATGTCAGTTGTGTGTGCCCTCAAAACATATTCGGTCAGACCTGGCCCAAGGATATTTGGTGACCTTGATCTTGGCGCCGCATGCAAATGCGTTGCTCAATTATAAGGCGTTTGATTTCTTGCGTGTGGGTGTGCTCGTCCCCCTGTGCATGCGCATATATACAAGCACCCTCGAGGCCATGCTTAATGATAGGCTCGTTTGCACAGCTCTGCCTCTAATGATCTATTAAAGTACACTTAGCCAGTAATTATATGGCCAGTCCCGAAAGGCTTATGTCGTCCACTGGGAAAAGCCAAAAGATACTGAGGTCTATGAAATCTGCCAAAGCAATCAATAGGATTTGTGTTAAGTAAACTTTTCCATGTTTGTGATGCATTATATGGTATAGTTAATATATAGTAATATATATAGTATATTAGAGTGTTGCTCAGGATTCAGGTTTCAGGTTTCAAGTTTATTTGTCATATGCACATTCAACACAGAGTCAAAAAATGCAATGAAATGCTGACGAACCATTAGACTCGCTAAGATAGTCAAGAAGTACTAGTAGCATGCAATAATAGTACATGTGAAGTGTGCAAAAAAGAGATAAGTAACAATATAATAAACATATATATATAATAAACATATAATAAAAAGTACAATAAAAATACAAGGTGCAGGTAGGATTTAAATAAGGTGTACGTAGAGTATTTCACAGGTGGTAAAATACTTCAGAGGAATTTTGTATTGCACATGATATAGTATTGCACATACATGATACATTCAAATGGAAGTAAAGATGAAGATGAGGATTAAGTGTTCTTCAAGCTTCTTTTGGAGAGGCTAATCTCTGTTTGAGCATGTTCCCTTCTACCCCACTGTTATGCCCACCTCCGAAAATTTTGTTTATTCACAGTTTTTAAATGTCAATGAAGAATGCTGGGTTAGGCGTTTTATAAAACATACTTTTCAAATGCATGCAAAAGTGCTCACAACAACAAACTTTCTCCTCCCTAACAGCACTATTAAATCATTATGTCAGTCATTAACAGAATTGTCTCCTAAAGTTCAAGAAACAGCCAGAAGCTTCCTTGATTGCATCCTCTAATCAGTCATAATGTGTGGTAATGTCTCGTCAATCAAGATATCTGAGATGATTCAAACCTGCGTAACAGCTTATTTTGAAGGTGCAATTTATTTTCAAAAACAGTACATTTTGGAACAGCTCAATTCGTCTCACCGTTTCATCAGTGAATGGAGGCTGCTCACATCTTTCTGTTTCTACATTCTCATTGAAGTTGAGATCAGGTTTGTGGAGTTAAACCAGGTGAAGGTGGTAACTGAGAAAATTATTAAGATATCTGTCACTTTTTGCCAATATTTCAGTTCTTTATAAGGTATTGTTTATGATCAAAATCAGTATTCTATAAGTTGTAGAGAATTACCTCAAATGTTCCCTGTTTAAATGGCCATGGAATAATGAGCCGCCCACTTTAGGTCAGTCCCCAATCGGTGTAAGAGCTTCTTCTCAACGAAATGACTTGTGTTTGACCCTTCTGGTCCAAAAGCTTTTTCCACCAACCTGCTTATCGCCTATTTCATTCTCTGACCTCTTCACTCTTTTGCCTCTGGCACCCATTATCTGATTTGTCTAATGTTTCTCTCATTCATTTTCCTCTCACAGTTGGAAAGGTTGTTTTTTCAGTTTGTTCCGGCTGCTTGGTGCTTTAGAAATTGTGTATTTTGATAAATCCGAGAACCCAGATCGTCACTTCTAAAGGCCATTTTAGTAATTTGTTTGTGTGACACTCTCATTATTAGTTGGCTGCTTATGTAACTTTCTGGTGGGATAATTACTTGTTTGCTAATATTGCTTTGCTACATTTACACTTTGCCTCAGAAAGCCCCTGGTCACAATCTGTTTTTTTTTCTCTTTTAGACATCATTCTCCTGCTCCTGTGATTAGTTTTTTTTAAATTTATTATTCACTTGTATTTTGTGAAAGAATGAATTTCTGTATTTGCAGTTATGTAGCTGTATTGTCCTATAAATTGGGCATTGTAATGTGGCAAAGTGGCATATGGTTAGCACTATTGTCTTACAGCAAGAAGGTCCTGGGTTTGATTCCGGGGGTTGGCTGCCTTTCTGAGTGGATTTTATACATTCTTCCCATGCCTAGGTTTTCTCCAGGCACTCCACGTTGGATACAATATACAATAGGTTCCACACTGGGGACAGGACTCCCCCGTATAAAAGATTTTTAATCTCAGTGAGGCTTTCCTTGTTAAATAAAGGTCAAATAACTAAATATATTTACGATTGAAGCTTTCTAGAGCTTTTATATTTGTTATATACTAATCGCAAAAAGTTTGACTTTTGGGTGAAATTTGCACTATATATATATAAAATGTTTATGCCACAGTAATATTACAGCATTTTCACAAAAGTAGGGTATTGTTTATATTGCATCTGGGAGCATTGTGTAATTTCATGCGAAAGTCAAATATCTCTTAACTTTTTGTGTGTGTCAGTATATACTGAATGATTAACCATTAGTAACGACTCACTTTGCATTATCATATACCCTCCTGGTGGCATAATTGCTTATTTGCCAATATTCATTTCCTACACCTATAAGCTCTTTGCCTCAGAAGACCCCAGTGTCACAGTTTTGCCTTGTTCTCTTCTAGTCCCCCTTTTCCCACTCCTGTGCCCTCCACTACTGCTTATCTTGCGAGTCGTCGGCTCCAGTGACAGACAGACAGATAGCTCGGGCGACTGGGCCTGGTCTGGCTGTCATAAGCTGGATGGCACGGTGGCTGCCACCTGAGGGGGAGGAATGGCTTGTGACACCTCTATTAACCTTCAGGAGATGTCCATTGGCCGTCACACCTCTACTTTCTCCTCCTCTCTTTCTCTCACCCTGTCCCCCTGTCTGCTGTCCCCAGGCAACTCAAAGCCATGCTGTCCCCAGAGCAACCACAGCCAAATAACAAATGCCTTTTCACAAACATTTCAATATGCCACGGATTTTCATCTCGCTTTATCTGTTTGCCTCAGTGTCCTTGTTTCTCGGCTTCCTCCAGTTTGTTGTGTCTCCTGGTAATTTTAGCTTATGAACATTGCAGCTCAAAATTCATGTAATCGCCTCTTCTCCAGGAAAGTCATATGGCCGATGCATAATACAAGAAGATACCGCGCACTGGTGCATAGCTAAATGGTGGAATGAACAAATTGCTGCAGCTTTCTCATGTCAATCACGTGGAATAATGGAAGCTAATGAACACAAAGCAAGACAGATTAAATCGGATGTAAACGGCTTTGATTAACACGTGACCTTTTTGCACTGACAATAATTCAATAACTAGCTTGGTGTTATTTGGAGATTTGGTCAAAGACATGGTAATTGACTTTTTCTATCACTTTTGTTGTTAGTCTGTTACCAAGATCATTCAAATACTAATGATCAAATTTGGAGGAAACTTTCAGAAAAGGTCGGTTATTGTCCAAGGATCTTTTTGGTCTGACAAAAATTCAATACATCGCTTGGTGTTATTTGGACATTTGGTAGAATATCAGACATTTTAATTGACTTTTTTCTCTTTTCTGTGGTGCAGGAATTCTCTTTGCTGAGACTAGATGATGTGGCGGACCAACGAGTCAACATCGTCGGCTTTTCGGTCTTCAACAAAACCCATCCCTTCTTCCAGGATTTTGTGCTAAGCCTGAACCGCTCCTGGCAAGAGAACTGTGACCACGCTCCCTTCGCTGGCACCCCAGTTAGTTCCACACACACACACACAGAAGCTCACCACACAATGTCGGGTTATTCATGTTGCTCATTTATTTCAACATTTGAAAAGTCAAACAGTGCAAACGCTTCGAAAACACGAATGCCTGTGAGATATACAGCAATGACATTTATCCAGTTAACTGCGGTAGTTGCAGGTGTTGCTGCAGGCAGTTGTTGTTTGGTAGACAGCTCATTAGCAGCATTTGGTGCTCTCCTTATTATATTTAATATTTTAGTGGCATCCTCCTTGTTAAAGCCGCTTCAGAGGGAAATACAAAGCTAAATACCGGTTTACCTCTATACATTCTGCTTTAAATCACTGCATGCTCTAAGAAATGACAGACATTATAACAACTGTAATGCGGTAGGTTCGGCTTTGACAGAATACAAAATCAAAAGACGAGGTGTCGTAATTATATTATGACTGAGCTCGTTTTGAAACACCAGATTCTGTTAGAAACACAATGGGCGCCATCATTGGAACATGATTGGCCTTTTTATACAAAACTAAATTTATGACTTTTATTTCACACTGCAATAAATGCTCTCAAGGCTGAGCACCCTGACACTTTTATCCAGAAGTGTCACTCATTAAAAGGTCAGTAAAAGCATACATAATTGTACATTCACACACAGGCCATGTAGTAAAAAATGGACTAACCTGTCCATGAATGACTTTGATAAAAGCCAATCTGAAGTGATAGTGCTGTGAAATTGAAATTAACATGTTAGGACCAGGAAGCATTACTGAAGTCTATAAATCAATCCATCAATGTAAAATTTACTACAGGGTTATTCATAATTATATGTTGGCTGGCATTTATCCCCATCCAATCCCAATCAATGAAAAAGAAAATCACACTTGAACCAATCACTAATACTTGTTGACAAATGCCATTGATATTTAGCTTAAGCTTTAGCTCATGGTGTTTTCTACTCTTTTTTTTAATTATAGATTCAAAACCATCAATTTCTATAATTTAAATTATAGAAGGATGAAAGAGGTCGAGAGTAGTTGAAGACAATGACAAAGTGTATATGCAGCAGGTCACTGTGATTCTTCGGAGCCTGTGGCAATTAAGTCTTGTGCCTAATTAACTAATACGTAGAAAGAATAAAGGCTGATGATGGCAGAGCAAGAATGTGATGAACTCATTTAGACATGCACATAGATAATATGCTGTCGTTTCATCTACAGTAATTAGGTCTGGAGGCTCGTACATACAGGATCTGCATGCACAAGTGACCTCCTGCATGTTCAGCAATCACACTCTCCTCTGGACTTAACACCGGATAGTCCGCTAAATGTCAAGCACAGGATAAACCAGACTTAAAGTTGAAAATAGATTTTGAAGGGATTATTGTTAAGCGCACGATACTACCTTTAAATAACAACGACATGTCAAATTATCGTCAAGCCTTAAAAAGACCGGTAGTGAAACAGGCAAAGATAGTCTCTGGAACTAGAAAATCAATAGGATAGGTACACAAGATGAGCCTGAAGAAGATCAAACCTACGGGTGCTCTTAAAGTGGTCTTATTTTTAAACAGGCCTGAAATAGGGACATCAAACTGGGCTTAATTCAATGTGGCTATACCAGCACATTTAATAAAACATTTACAGCAACAACATTTATAAATGCTTCAGATCTGTCATGTACACTGTCATATTTATGTTCTGAGTCTTCCCCAAACATTTCAAGTTGAATCAATATTAAAGAAATAAAAAAAGCCTGTGTGGAGCCAGTGGCCCCCACATTCTACAGTAACATTGTTTCTTTATCCAGTTGTGACACTTGTGCAGGCCACGTGTTAATTACATGTGAAGCTTAAACAAAAAAATACTGTTTTTGGCTTTTCGAGTAAACAACTAACTTAAGGCCAGTACAACCATAATCCTATACATCAGTTAATAAACGCTCTTGTCTTAGAGGAAGGTGATTGTCTAAAAAAAATCAGGCTAATTTTCTCCTCTACTTTTTAATGGGGCGTAATAATTGGACTAAACTTTCACAGCACTGAGTAATTATCTCTTTATGTTACACCTGAAGTGCATCCATCACAGCCCAGAATGACTTCACGGACTGTTTGTGTACAACACATTGCTCCTAATGTTCAGTCTCTTTAATGCTAAGCTGTAATACATCAAAGCGATGCACCATAATGGCCTATTTTGCTGTCTTCCAAAACTGTCTCACCAGGACCACACTGAGCCCTGCATGTGTCTGCATTGAACATCAGGCTGTTTCATCTGTACTTCCATTCCACCACTGTGAAGGAGTGCAGATATGACTGACTGGAGCCTAATGCATGGCATCATGCATTTTAATCAAATGTACATAGTAGGATGTGGTGGTAGTGACGCTGCAGCTGTTTGTACAAGGAAGATGAGAAGAATAGCTGTCTCTCCCGCTGATTCCTGGCCCTTGCTGAAGGAGGCATGTAGTAATTGGAATGGTCAGGGTGTGCCAGTTTTATTGGGGATAGAGTGGAAAGGACCCAACAGGGGGAGGCTTTAATGCCATCAGCAGATCACAGTCTTTCTAATGATTTAATCGAATAATCCTGCTTCTTCTCTAGGGTCGGGTTAACCCCTCACTGACCGCTAACCACTGACATGTTACACTTTCAGATTTGGGCATATGCATAATGTATTCATCCTCGTCTCACTCTGCAGCTCTCCTCAGCACTGCTCTTTGATGCAGTATACGCGGTGGTGGCAGCGGTCCAAGAGTTGAACCGGAGCCAAAATGTTGGCGCCACTCAGCTCTCCTGCAAATCCTCCAAGATCTGGGAGCACGGGACCAGCCTCATGAATTACCTGAGGATGGTAAGGTCATCTCTGTGGAAGATCCATAATACTACATATACGTTCTTATACTAGACATTACTGAAAGAAAACATGCTGAATACTTGATGTTTAGATGAGTCACAGTTGACATGTCAAGTGGCTAATAACCAAGAGAGAGATGATAATGTCTAAGCTTCATTCTAGATAGATATACACTCCTTATCCAATGGGTCAGTTTATCTTTTTCTTTCCATTACGCCCCAACAATAGAGGCAGAAGATAAAGATGAGCTGTCAGTGGATAAATGTTTTCCTATTAGGGAGAAATGGCTATAAGTGATTGGCCTATCCAGATGCTTGAATGTGACACGTCTTTCTTTGTCACATACTTAGATGTGAATAATGCCTGTTACCTTGCTATAAAGTGAACATTACAGACTGATCTTTCATATTATTATCCTAAATGTGGCATACTGAGGCGGCGATGGTGTATCTTTAGTCATTTTATATTTTGTCTATGTGTGTGTTGAATAGGTAGAACTGGAAGGTCTGACCGGACACATTGAATTCAACAGCAAAGGCCAGAGGTCCAACTATGCCCTAAGGATCATGCAGAACAGCAAGGACGGTCTGAAGCAGGTACGGTCAAACCAAAGTCCTTTTGCTTAATATGTCCACCAATTCCACCCAAACATGTTTTGTCAGTTCTCTTTTTTGGTATGGTCTGTTAGCAAGTAATAGTTAAATACATCTTTAGCCAAAGGAATTGTGTGTTTTGGTATGCTTCCTGAACACCATTTGACTTCATTAAGAATTCTTTACCATTGCACGCTAGGGCCAAAGATACTAACTTCTGCCACAGTGGGTCAGCAGTGAAGCACATTTAGGCTTTTTGGTGTGTTTTTTTAGTCTGTTTCACCCTTTGGATCCAGATATGTGTAGTGTACTTTCGTGACTTTTGAGTGCTTTGTGGTAGGGCTGCACAATTAATCGCAATTAGCAAATCACCAAAGCTGCAATTAATTAGGCAATATATTAAAATCCTCTACACAGAACAAGATACATGTAAAAAAAACTGCTTCCCTTGTAGGTTTAACAGGTTTTGTCATAAAAATCACAATTAGCTATTTTTTCAAAATCACTATGCTGCCTTACTTTGTGGGTAGAGCATTTACCCCTAAACTACAACATTACTGGCTTGATTCCAGGTCTTAGCGCTATTTCTTTAACATTGCAATATACAGTAATGCCATCTTGTCAGGGGTCTCCTCTATCTTCTGTTTTTTGTTCAATATAAAAAGGTTGATGTCTTTAATAGTGTTTGTGAGAAGCCTTACATTCTGTAGACTACAATTTCCCCATTTCTGAAAGTGTTGTGCTGACCATTAAACCCCTTGGCAATGGCCACGTAGCAGTTGCTTTTATGGTGGTTATATCGCTATGATCATGCAGCAGGGAGCTATGATGACTGCTTTTCAGTTGAGCATGTGTCCTCCATTATTCCTCTGTTACACAAGTGGCTCAGGACCACAGGCTAAATTAAATATTAGGTAAAGCTTGTATGTGTATCTGCTCAGTGCTTATTTCTCATTAGTTTATAGTAAACAATAATGATACATTTGTTCACAGTTAAGTGCTTTGCAGATAATTAGAGCTGTTACTGAAATATTACGGCTTGGAAAGCGGTGGGGATTTGTGGCTTGTATTGATCGCTACCAATCACTCTGGAGTTGCTGTCTCGAGCCTCTGATACAGGGATTTTAAGCTTCATGAACAGGCTCCCATTGTGAACCGCTTTAGTGAATACTGCCTCAATGCAATGCACCAGTAGCCATTTTAGTCTATGTCAAATCCAGCTTTGTGTGAGAAGTGTTCTTCTGCCAACATGGCTTTTACTGCAGGCAAGCACACTTTAAAAAATAGGCATAGATTGAGAGTATATTTAGCAGGATTAGAACATATTGAGTACGTTTACATGCACTTAAGTAGTTATTACCAATATCCGATTATGGCAGTATTCTGAATATGTTTACCTGCTCTGAAAGAATCACGGTTACTCATATCCTGTATACAAAAAACTACAAAAATACAGTATCCTGGATATGTGAGGAGAGAGACGAATGTGTGTGTAGTGTGAGCTGAACACTATGGCTAAGTTACAAATACTGCTGAGATCCGAGTTTTGAAGCACTATTACTAAACTGTGGGAAAGTGGCCAGTGGCGCCATGTTTGTTTTGGGCCGTCTTTCTGAACATGCGCAGTTCCCCGGCAGCTGTCAGTATTCTGGATACTGCGTTTACTTGCCGCAGTATCCCAAATACTATCGGAGTTTTCCATGTAGAGTAACTGGGTTTCTCAAAAACAGGATACTGGCTTATCCCGAATACTGACATTGGGATACTGTATTTATGTGTACAAAGACCGGAATACTTAAAAAACCCGATCATAACCAGGATACAAGTGCATGTAAACATACTCAATTTTGAAGCTAGTTATCCAGTGTTAAGGGTCTGGAGCTTTTGAAAACGACATCCTTGAATGAATGAATGAATGCCATTGGCTTTTGTGTACTTGCTTTGATTCTGAAACTAATACCCTATATAATTTTGCACTGAGAGCTGTGCGTTGAAGGTATATGAAGATGTATTCGGCTAAAGTGAAGTCAGGTAGTTACTCCTGGGTTTTAAATATAGTTCTTTTTCATATGAGTCATAAAAAGCTTCAGATTTCTGTGTATACTGATGTCTTCAAACAGATATGGAGGCTTGAACAACCTGCGTTACCGAGTGGGGAAACATGGTTGTGTGGATGAACAAGGTTAAGCTTTAGTGAAGCTCTAGAAAGGGATTTTGGATGTGACTTGCATAAAGTAAATTATTTTTCTGCCAGACAGCTCTTAAAGGAGCTGTCACTGCTAGTGGTACTTACAATTGTCAGGGGAAGAGCAAAATGTGTCCAACATAAAAAACATCATTTATGTCACCCCCAAATGAATGACAAGGGACCGGCAAAATATGGTGTTATTGTAGCCTTAAGCTGTGCATTACAAACATAAGCAAAAGCAAAGCTTAAAAGGAACATGTTCAGATCATTTCACTGAACCACTAAAAACTATGTAAACAATTATACATACTTTGCCAGCTATTACATTTACCATCTACAATACCGCCTACAATTTTACAGTTTTAGACCATGTAACGGTTTATGTTTTTTGCTGTACCTAAAGGCATTCTGTCTGTCTGTTCTCCTGACATCTACAGTGTGTTTTATCCTGTTGCCCAGTCAGCCTTGCATTACCAACAGTCTGTATTGTTATTAACAACCTGTCCATAAACCAGGCTCTGTCAGTGACTCTGCTGCAGGAACTCACTGTGTTTCTTCTGTTGGTGTTTTTTTGTTGTTGTGACATCCCCACATTTTGGAGGAACACGGCTCTTCACACCTGCTCCTGAAACATTTGACCGTGTTAGTGATAGTAAAGAGGTGAACAGGTTCTCGTACCAGAGAGGTCCCATAGCTAAGCAAGGCGTAAAGGATTCAGACAGCGGCCCATCTGCCTTTATTAACCTTGTCTGTGTGTGTCCATGTCCCCTCTTTATCCTGGCACCGAGCCAGTCCAGCAGAAGGATAATGCTATCACAGCCTAATGTGATGATTTCAAGCAGAAGAACTACAAAGAAACCCAGCTATGGTAATGGTGAGAGGCAAGGTGCTTTAGATGGGGCTACGGGGTGGGCTGTTGTTTGTTTTTTACTAACACCTCCCACTCACGGTTGGGCCGGGCAACTTTAGCAGACACTGGATGTGTCAATGGCTTGGCAGGGATAAGAAAGGTGGCTCGTTGCCCACGCACTCACTCAGGCTACTCATGCAAGCTGAGGTATATTATAAATAGATGACTTATGCGGGAGAGTATCAACACCCACACAGTATCTGACCTGTGGATGCATACAAAATGAATAGATAATTTTAAAATGCAACCTGCAAAGTGAAAAGATCATCTTCTATCATCTCATTTGCAACACATTGTGGAGACAGTGAGCAATGAGGCATGATGTACACAGCCGCCCACTGCCTCCCCCCTCTCCCTGGCTCTCATCTTTTTCTGTGTCTTGGTAGCACCCATCACCTCCTGAGCACGGGCTTGGAGCGGGGCTGGAGATTGCCTCAAATGTGTGACCATCAGCTCCCTGGGGCTCCAACACTCTGTGGCCAATCACCATCACAAATTGAATTTCTCTGGCAGAAACTCTCACACATTACAAGTCCTTCCTATCTGCCTATCTATCACACTGTTTATTATATATTTCATTATCTCAATTCCCCCGATTCTTTACATCTCACCAGATTCTCAGTACACAACCCTGAAATGTTCTTTCTGAAAATTGCAATGTATAGATTAATCATGTTTCCCTCACAAAAATGAATTGGATCAGGTGGTCCACTAACAGGGAAGTTGGTGGTTCATTCTCTGCTCCATATTGCTGTTGTGTCCGTGGGCAAGACAATTCACCAATTTTGCCTGAATGCTGATATGGTATATTGGTTTAAATGGTTTTGTTATAATTACTCAAGTGAATGGGACACTGGGAACTGCCAAAAGTCCATACAGAAAGAGTTTGTGTTTTATATTGTTTAAGCTGCACCTGCAAATTGCCTGCTTTGTGACTTGTTGATGAGATTTTGAGTGAAAACCCTCCTCAGGTAATAAGTTTTGTTAGATAAACCAACAGTTTTTTGAAAGCCTTTAAAAACATAAAGATGGCACTTTTGTTAGTCCACTATGGTGCAGAGTGTGATGTGTGGGCATTACGCAATCATCTTTATTTGTGAGTGTTGGCACACGCAGTGGTTTAGCCAGCTGCTCCTGAGCTGGCAGCCAGGTAGGCCAATCATGATGGTGTAAGACGTTGGCATGGCCTCATCTTTGCACTGGCCACTGCACCACTGGCACCTGTAAATGACAACAGACCACAGAGGAGCAGAGCGGCAGGTGGAGGCATAAGACTGGGGCACAAGGGGATGACAGGTGTAGCGTAAATGAGACAGAGGACACAGTGCAAGTCACACCTGGAGCTGAAGGAAACAATAAAGTCGTGATTGTGAACTATTCACTTTTGTAAAGAAAGTTGGCTCTAATCCTCTCCATCCCGTTTACTAAGTCCTTTCACTAGTCTATGTGTAATGAGCTAGATATTGCTTCAACGCTGTGTGCATATGTGAAAGGGATTTTGAGAGGATATTATCCAGATGGTTTGAACATCAGGGGTGCGCTGTAAAAGTGTATTGTGGATTCATAAAAATGGTTGGTCTACATCAGTTAATCAGTTTCTTCTCATAAAAAAGTGCAGATGTAGTTTGGGATTATTTCCACATACACTCAGTGGCCACTTTATTAGGCAAACATTGTACCCAATAAAGTGCCATCCGGGGTTGTTTTGTCATTGTATATGTTTAGAGATGGTCTTCTGCAGACATTGATGTAACAGGTGTCTTTGTTAATCAACAAGGCATTTTAAAGACATTCTCGATCACTAGACATGGCTGTATGTGAAAATTAGGCCATCGATTTATAAAATACTCAGTTACGCTCCACCTGACACCAACAACCACACCATCTTCATTCTGGGGCTTGGTGTGAACTTCAGCAGTTTTGCTTTGAACAAATATAGTATCTCACAAAAGTATTCTATTATATTCTTTCATGGGACAACACTGAAGCTATGACACTTTGATACAATGTAAAGTAGTCAGTCGATAGACCTAACCCATGTTCAGCATCTGTGGAGCTTCCTCCAAAGGAAGGTGTAGAAGTGCACGGTCTCTAACATCCACCAGCTCTGGGATTGAGTGAACGAGATACTGTACTGAAATTGCAGTTCTAACCCTAACTGGCCAGAGAATGTATATGCATGTTTTGCAAACGCTGATCTTTCTGACAAGACTCAACAGTGTTTAGTACCAGATCTACCTGTGTGTAAAGCTTTTATAGACTTAGGCTTTCCACCAGTGTGTGTTTGGCTGCCTATGTCGAACCACTGGTGGGGGTTTTGCCAGAATCCGCTGCCTGTTTCTTGGCTCTTCGCGCCATCACACAGCACCACGAGCCTGCTGCCATCCATGCATGTTTAGCACCAGCCTTTTCCAGTGCAAACACAGCAAAGTGCCAGCCGCTCACACTGACAGCCGCTCTCTGCAAGCCCCTTGGCCCTCAGCAGACTGGGCCTTATCTTTGTTCGCGGAGCTCCCTGACAGCAGTGAGCCTGTTAATTGGAGGAAGCTGTAAAATGAGTAATTATTGCAGTTTGGAGTGTGCAAGCTGTTGTCTGTTGTGTTGAGAGCGTGGTCTATAGACACACACATGCATACTCGTGACTGGGCTTTGCAGGAGACTGGGCCTGTAAACAGCTCTGGTCATTTCCTGGAGAGACGGTGAATCACTAATTAAGTTTTCTAATGGAGGTACTTTATCATCACTGTGAGTTTGAAAGTACCCGAGTTAACATCAAAATAGGTTATGTTCACGTTCTAGAAATAGAACGGGGTAACAAAACTGACGTAAAATATACAAATGTTGATCCTGATCATTTTTGTTAGTGATTTAGATTTTCTTTGTGCAATATTTTAAGACAGTGCTGGCCCAGATCACTTTTCTGCAGACAGACTTTAATTTGTTTGATGTTTATAGGTCCAGTAATGACCAAATTATGAACCTTCTGCATTTTGACATTTTATTAAGTGTTATTAAAGGGTATAAATGAGGCTTTTTTGGCTTATCGTATTACCTTTTGTTGGTCAGAAAACGTAGCAATTCATTCTAAAAGCTTATGTACTGTATGTTCTCACTCACCTCTGCAACCCTACCTCACACCTCCTTTCAGTTGTCATCACAACACAGGCCTCATGCTACTAGCTCCAGTTTTTGCCCATTTGCCCATGTAGGATTTGAGAACATGGTGCACTTTTATCTTACAGAGGGGGAGGAGCAACAACAAAAAAGTAGTAACAGAAGTAGCAGCTGATTCGAGGTGTGGAAAAATGGCATGATTATGAGAGAGTGATTACAAAATTATTTTAAAAAAACACAAACTTTTCAGAATACAACTCCATTAATGCATCTATTTGATACTCTTAAGAGCAGATATACTATATAGAATTTTGTGACTGCTTCCACCTCAGTTAAAAGCCTTCCCGTTGGGTCCAGGACTCTCCTGAAAATGAGATTCTGAATCTCAGTGTGACTTTCCTGGTTAAATAAAGTAAAAAAAAAAAAGAAGAAGAAAAAGCCTTTAGTGTGTTGTGGCATCACATGAACACAACCTATTGATGTTTATAGGGTAAGTCTAGAAAAGGGTAAAGAGCAGTGAATGGGTCCAAAGGCAGCTCGTGGCATGACTCAAAGCAAATTGTTCCCATTATTGAGTTCGCAGGTGGTGCGCTAAATTCAGCACACAAGATGGATTTGGCCTCGACAGTCACAGTCCTGCCGCATTTATGTCTGTTTTTATGAAGTTTGAGGTCGAGGACGAGGGATTTAACACAAAACTGAAAAAGTGTGACCGATTGTAACATATATAGCCGCAATAACTTACCGTTTGTCTCTTCGATTCTATAAGATTCAGCTTCTTCACTGTGAAAATGTGTTTTTGTTCTTTCCCCCAAGTAATAGAAATCCCTCCCTAGGCAAATTCACAAGGCGCCCCTGGCAGATTTACTGAAATAGAAAGCGAGTGTCCCGACTCATTCCTTTTTATCAGACGAGATTACATTTGCAGCAGCATTGAAAGTGCAATGCCTGAATACAAAGAACTGATTTGGTGCCTTAGTCTGTTGGAGTCAGATAGATGTAAGTCATCAAACTGATACATCAATTTAAAAAAGATGGTACAATCTGGAGATGGCAACACAACAATATTAGAAAATTTGTACATTGGTCACTTACTAGGTATAGCTGCTGAAAAGGCTAATCAAACTCTCACATGACATCAAATCTGCTTAAATTCATACCAAGCACCAGAATGAAAAGCAGGCAGTGAACTAGGCTTGTGCTGTCGTTCCCGGCAAACCGGCCCATATACGTCTGCCACAACTGCTATGGCACCAACGGGCACCTTACTCAGACATGTGTGATTTCTAAAGGTTTTTATATTGTTAACGAGCAATTAGGAGGCCCCGCCCCCCCCAAACTATTCTATTCTATTTGACTTTTTTGATTTGTCTGGATGTTTGTGAAGAATGTAGAAAACTACATTCTTCTTTCAATCTATAGGGGGCGCTATAGAGGTAACTGGCATCATATTGGTCAGATGTGTTCAGGGCTGGGGGGTAATTTGGTATTTCAGGTTTGAGCCTAATTGGGAAAATTATGTGCAAGTTAGAGGCTGTCAAATATACCTGACCTCCCAATTTCAATCCAAAATGGCTGACTTCCTGTTTGATGTAGGGTGGGGTCATAATAATATTTTATGTTGGGTACACTGTTGAGAATCACTGTACCAGGTTTCATTGCTTTTTGACAAAGTAAGTGTGTCCAGGGTCCCATAGGGGTCATAAACATGGGGGCGCTATAGAGGCATTCTTTATTTGACCTCTGTAATGTGTCTATTTACATTAAGTATACAATTGCCCGGATCACTGTGCCAACATTCATGAGATTTTCTTTATGTTCAGCAGGATTATTGGCTCAATCCAGTTCTGCATCTTCATGATATGTACCTGTGTGCAAAAGTTGAAAAAGATCCAACAAAGACTTTTTGAGTTATTGCATTCACAGTTTTGGCCGTAATTAATTAATTACTTAATTAATATTCATCGTAGAAGTACTCAAATCGATACAGTTCGGCATCTTTATGGTATGCACCTGTGTGCAAATGTTGAAACTGATCCGGCAATTTGTTTTTAGTTATCACGTTCACAGCTAGGATCTGTGGACGCGGACGGATATGATTCCATAATATATATTTTCTTTCTATAGCTAAATAAAAAATCCTGTTAAGTTATCTTTTCTACAGCTTCATTTATCTTGAATGTGCAGAGCAATCATAAGTCAAAGTGTTTGTTCAGTGAGGTAGAAAACAGGATTCTGGCTAGGACAAGGTGTTCTTTAACCTTGGATATTGATTTTTTTTAATGGTGTCTTCCTCCCACATGCTAACCCATGTTCCATTTCCACATGTCCTCAGCATCAGTATGAGCACAAAAACCCTTTGAAACCTGTCAGAGTGTGTTGTGGGTTGAATTTTCATTTGAGTATTTACAGCCAACTTTGCTTATGTCAACAATTTAGCAGCAGATGTTATCATGTCAAGGTGCTCAGAAGAGAAGACTAGAGTAAGGCGGTGTGCTCTGTATCTGTATACACTCACTGGTCACTTTATTAGGTACATGTTCTGCACTTTTAGGTATTCAAATGCCAGTGAACATAAATATCCACTATATTAGGTACAAAGTCTACCTAATAAAGTGGCCAGTTAATGAATCAGGAAAAACTGGCTTTGCTTCAAGGAGCTACAATGCCTCACACTATAAGCGACTCACCCGCTGCATAGGCACTACCTGAATTAGTGTAAAATAATATAAGCTGTGATTTATACCATTTGGTCCTGTTAAAGGGTGGCTGTGCCCGTTTTCTATTGGATTTATTTATTAGCCTGTACTGCTCCTGTGTTTATTACAGCAATCAAATTTTTCCCTGGGCCCCTCCTTTCCTGTTTCTGAAAACACACTTACTCCTGGTGCCTCCTCCACTCCAAATGTAGATGCACCCAATTCAATTTGCCCACTCTGCTGCATGAAGGGAGGGACAGGTAGGAGCAGTTAAGGGGATAAATATGCCCCATGTGAAGGACTGCCGACACCCTGAAGGACATTATCTTTGGCTTCTTGTTCTTTGCCAGTAACTCCAGCGGAGATAAATAACATACAGTACATAGCCTGATGTTGTTCCTAAAAATATAAGAAGAAATTCTGCTATGGTTAGGACAAATTCAGAACACTATTACCATTAGCTGTCTCAACTCACACGACAGTGAATAGGTCTACCTAATTTAGCTGCCAGTGTGTGTATGTATCAATGTAAAAAACGTTTCTTTATCACAAATGGCTGATAGATTTTATCACAGAAGACATCTGTCTTATCCTATAGATGAAGGGCTATTCAGCACCATGGACAGTTCAACTCATACCAGGATGTTGATGCAGTAGGTAGATAAAATAATCAGATTTGCCCACAGTCAAAAGAGTAAACACGAGTGTATGTCACTGTAAACTATATTACAGCATTTGTTCACTGCTTGAGGTGCACTTTTAATCTGATCTAAGATATTTTCATTTGTCACCTGAAATGTTTTAACATTGTGTTAGACCTCAAAATTTGCCTATGGATTTTTTTTTTTGCTGTAAATGACTTTTTATCTTTATCACAGTCTGAAGAGAATAGTAGCTTAAGGCCAAATTGCTGTCAAATATTTATTAAATGGTTGTGATTTATTTTATTTTTTTAAATCCATGAGGATAATGCCCATGAAAGTAAACACACATTGACTTGACAGAGTTCTTATTTCCCAGCAGGGAAAGATGTAGTGGGTGAACTCACTGTTTACTTGGCCCCACTCAGCACAGTTGTATTATTTTACTGTTAAATAAAATTGTCACAGAAAAGCTGCAGAGCACCCCTGAGAATCTGATCAAGTGGCTGAAGGCCCAGTGGAAAATAGTTTTCTACAAAGTGTTATCAGTAGCAGTCATAACTTAATAACAGTACTCAAGAGCACATTACTGCACAGGCATTATGGTGTCCTTACTCTGTAGACATGTGTTATTTATAAGAATACTGATGCACTGTGCCAGGTGATCCAACCTTTATGTATTCTATAGAGTTTCTCTTTATCCCATCTGCTCTTGTTTATTTCACCATTCAGCCTGACAGTACTGTGGGCCTCAGCAGCAGGGGATTTAGACTGCGGAATAATCAGCCAGGAAGCTCAAATTAATGGTGTGAATTCTCTATCAGCATTTCTATCAAACAGCCTTTTGCATGCTTGCTTCACTCATTATGTTGGCTCTGCCCTGGCTCATGTTTTGCTTCCTTTTGCTTTAATCTCCTGGTGTTAGCGATGCTCTTTGTTGTACACTGATCTGTTGCAGAATTTTCAGTTTGTTTAGAACATGTGCTGGGTTTATTGAAGATCCTAAAGGCTATACTTGTTGTAGCTAAAATGTTCTGTTTAATAGTCTTGAATGGGATGAAGAAGCATTTGTCTCCTCTCATTTATAACATAGAGCTTCTTAATCTGGAGCAATGTCCGGAGTGCTACAGACAGTCCTGGAGGTCAGACAAGTCATGAATATTGATTGAAAATAACTTGTCTTCCAGCAAAGTTTTCAATTCATTTTATTAGATTACTTCCCATTTCATTGTGAGCTGATTTCTTAGAATATGCATGCATAGTAAGTGTTAAATATGATTTGATGTATTGCTTTTGAAGTATAATTACAGAGTCCTACCTGACTAATTGGAGTTGGATTCTTTTGCCATTCAAAATAGCGTAGTAACACATTCTAAAGTCGAAGATACATTTTTGTTATATTTTATGTTACACAGATTACTCTAGATTGTCCTATAAATCTATATTGGATGTTAGTAACATTTTATCGCAACCTGTAAGCTCAAATTGTAAATGAATGTTATTAACAACTCATCAAAGTAATGTCTCCTGGTTTATATTTAGCTGCATTTGGAAATGCATAGAAATTGTCAAAGCGTGGCTCACATCAGACCGGTGTGTGTCTCCAGATGTCTCTTTTGTTTGGTCTCCCAGAGACGTGCAGCAGTCCCCTTTCCTCTTTTGTTTTTCTCAGTTTGCACTTTACAGGCTGGAGATGGGGAATAGATCAAACGCAGAATGGATGAGCTGTTTTGCAAGATCCCTCAGTCTTAACGGATTTCAAGGCTGGCTGCGGCTGTGTGTGCGCTGCTTGGCTGGTGGTGTTTTGTGTGTCTGTGTGGGCGCCTCAGTGTAGATGTGTGTAATATGCATGTACATGCAAATTTATGTGAATGTGCCTCTAGAATGCCTTTGTGCCTGTGAGACTGCAACTTTGTTTTTATCAGTGTGAACAGTGCCCCTCCAATTCAGACCATGACTGGATAATAATGGAGCTTCAGCTCCACCATAAACACTTTACCAGGATACTGCATTGTGCTGTTGTTTTCTCTATTACGTTATTTTATTTCATCCTGCAACTGTGAGCAACAATAGACCTATTTACAATGCAAATATTATATATAGTATATAAGTATATTGATTACTGTATAGTAGTAAAATACACCACTTACCACCACTGCAAGCTCCCACAGGAAAGGAAAGTGGGATAGATAGCACAGTAACGCTACTAGTAGTAATTAGTAATATAGTTAGGTTGTACTGTGGGCCTATAGCCTTCCGTAGATTCATCTTATATAGTTTATTGAGGAGAATATTCAGAAATGAAGTAATAAAGTTTGACAGTTACAGTTCTTAATTTTGATTCACAAAGGCATTTAGCTACGGCTTGGTTGTTTTTTGAGTAACTAAAAGTAATTCCTTTGAAGTAATGAGTAATTAGAATACCTTTCCAGAGTAATCCGCCCAACACTGGTGGACAATATGTTTCTAGCAGATGTGATATAGACATATGGACAGGCTGAAGAGTCTGGTTGATACTGTTGAAGAGGGGCAGTGGCTGTGAGGGCCTCCATTCTCGCAGAGATCTCAGCTGGTGCTGTCGTACTTCTGTGTCTCTTTGAAAATGTGTCTCCTAAACAAGAGCTAAACAGACAGAGCTTAGCAAAGGATTACCTCATCTGACAAAACACAATGCATTTAATACAACAATAATATACATCACCATATAGCGTAACTAAAAATGACACATATTCTTATAGATGCAACTCATGTACATGTTGTTTAGGCATTAGGGTCAGTAGTTTAGCGGGTGTTGTTATCTCATGAAATTCTATTTAACTAGGGATTTTGGATTGTGTGGAGACAGTTTCAGTTTCTTGCAAGGAAGCTTTTGAGAGAAACCTTTACCTTACCATATGGCATCCACCAGTTTGTGTCTAGACAGAAAGCTTTGCCTACAGCTGCTGTAAATTAGTCTCATTTCACCTGATGATGAGTCAGACCAAATAGAATGAGCTGAAGATGGCCCATTTTTGGAGATTCTCAATTCCAAAGTGAAAACATGCATACCAGGTTTTCACAGGCGTGGCATTATTGCAGTGCTTTTACTCACTAGTGCTTGTCGTTCAAACATTGTGAGCATTGTTTCAGAGTGGGAGTCATTTGAAACAGCCATTGAGTGCTGATACCTCCTGTTGTAATGTCCACTGATGGGTACAACTATCTGCTATTCAATGTGTTTCTGTGTGCTGAGATAGCAGACTGTTTCTATAAAGGTTATAGTAAAACTCAGTCTTTTAGAGACTTCTGGGGTTATTTTACTTTAGGTATTCATAGAGCCACATAATGTCATTACACCTGTGAGAACAGACCACATCCACATCTGCAGCTCTTGACAACAGTGTGACACCTGATTGCTTTAGCCCTGCTATAAGTGGGCCATGTGACATTATGTCTGATAAAGGTGCCTATTTCTTCTCTCTCATCTGTCACAGTCGCAGTCTCGCCACACGCTATTGGACACAGCATTTCTCTGACAGGAATATCAGCCAATCCGGAAACTTCACTGAGCAGCCTCCGTAACCCTTCTCTGGATCTGTAATTTCAAGATGCAGAATGCGCCCTGAGTAATCCCTCACAGGCATATCGCTCCAGACTGCTCCTTCCTCCATCTACCTTACTCCTTGCTTCCTCTGCTGCTGCATCTTTCTCTTGTTCTGCCTGTCTTGTGTTCTGCTTCCCTCGCTGGCTGCTCTTCATTCTTTGACATTGATTTTTGTGCCGTTCACCAAGCCTCGGCGCACCTCCTCTGTAAATGATTGACATTCGCTTTTCTATCTTCCCTCCATTTATTGCGTCTGCTTTTTGGCTATTCCCCTCACTCTTATTACAGCCCACTCAATCCTCTGCCATGGTGCTCCACTCCAAAAATAAATAGAGCAGCAGTCAACAGTCTTCTACACAATAGTTGATTCTTTTTTAATTATAAATACTGAACTATGGTTGCATGGTGACTGTGTGGTTACCACTTCTGATTCTCAGGAAGAAGGTCAACCAAACACACATTCTCTGTGTGGAGTTTGCATGTCAACCTCATATTACTGTGTGTTCTCTCCAGTCACTCTGGCCCACCATTCAAAGACCAAATGATTGTCTGTCTGTGTATGTTACTGTTTCAACCCCTGTCTAAAGCCCACAGTAGCTAGGAAAGAAATGCTGAATTAATAAACAACATTGCAATAGCATTATTATTTCAGTTGTACCGTACCCAGTGTACCCACAGTGCAATGTTTAGCTTTTGCTCCATGATGAAAGCCTAATTGATTCTGGTGTTTGCAGCTGGTATAATGATGTTTTATGTTGTGGTTTGTACCCCAGGATAAATGACATAGTTAAGGTACACTGCTTGAGTTTATTTTAGTCCACTGAGCCAAGAGCATGTCATAATGACTAATTTTCATACCTGGTTCACATTAACTTTGTTTGGCTTGATCAATTAATCTATGTTAAACTGGTTGTGTGTTCCGACTGTGCTTTTATCCTGTAACAAAAGGCTTCTCATTGTGACCACTCAAATGAATTTGAAAATGTTAGGGAGAATAATTGCAGCATTAAAGGCTCTCAGTCAGTTTGATAAATGTCACAGCGTTTGCATTGCTGCGTACATTAAGTAAATATATGGCTCTTCCTGTTCGTGGGATTGGCTCTGCTCAGCTCTCAGGGACTTGGTAGGGGAGCCACCAAAAGGTCACTTCCTCCTCTGCAGGCATCCAGGGTGCTGCTTCCGTCCTGTATATTATTTTCTCTGTTCTTCACATAGGTGGGTATTACTAACGATTTACATTTACTGACATTCACTTTGATAACGTTTTGATAAAGGTGTGCTTGTTAAAGGGTGCAATTTATTGGGACCTTTTTGAGTTGATTGATTAGAAATGCCAAAACGTTTACTTTTGTCTGATTACACAGTACAGCAAAAATATTCAGATCTTACTTTGGAAGAAATACTGCATATTTTTAGTACATTTTTCACTGAATACATTTACTCATCATTATTTGCACTACTGCCTTTTATTTCTTGGTTAATCATCCTACTTGAATACACTGTGGCTACTCTACCCACCTCCTCTCTGGCAATGTCTTCATTCCACCCAATCTTATTGGTCTCTTTGTCACCCCCAGTGCTCAAGGCCTTTGCTGACACCTGCTGAGTCAAAGAACCCAGCTCCACCTCCCACACCTCTGCTGATTGCAGAACACTACATTTCACTGGTCCCTTTTTCTAGCCTGCTGTAATATGAGCATATTTTCTCTGTGTTTTTTAGACCATTACTGGCAGCGGGTGTGCTTTGGGTATGTGCTGGTCTATTTGTGAGAGCTAGGTGCTGTTTACACCAGCGAAAATGAAAGGCGAGATCTTTTTGATCACATAGTCTCAAAGGATATCTTTGATTCAGGGAGCTTTCTCTACGTTTCCAACACAGCGCATCAGAATTCATGATCAGTCTTAGGAAAGTGGTTAAATAGCTTCCAAATGTACTGATCAGCATGAATGGAAGGGAATTCTCAGGAGTATTTTTGGCAATTTAGCCTCGAATACAGTATGAGCAAGCACTGACATTCTTGTTTACTGTGAAGCTGTTTTGTGTGCAACTTCAATCACTGATCATCCAACAGGTTGGCGTGTTCAGAACACTCCCAACACAGCAGTGTCATGCAGTGAGTCATTACACATATATCTGTTCCCACATATTATTCACAACACATGGTTTGAATCTGGTACAATAAGAAATAAATACAGTGTTTTAGCCAATGTTTACATAATGAGGCTGATTAGTTTGAATATCAATGACTAACTCACAGTAGTATTACTATCTAAAAATGGGCTTTTTTTATTAAAGCTCCAGGAGATGTGCTTCATTGCTGTAAGTTATTCACAAATAACATGCCTGAATGGTCTTTTATCTTGATTGGACCTATCTGGATCTTATCTCCAGTTTATAAGGCTAAAAGCCATAATTACATCGTGTAGTCTGCATGAGCCACATCAATTTAATGTGTGCTCTAAGGTATAGGAAAATTGTATTTCACACTTTTCTATGTGGCTGTATAATCTTCCAGAAACAACAAGAACATACTCTCTGGTGTACAGCATAACCCCAGGGAGAAAATAGAAGTGAAAGTCTTTTGTCAAATTGAAAGATTCAGCCTTTGTTTGACTGTAAATCTTTAGTATTCCTGACATCTTGCTGGATTTTGAGGCATTTTAAAACCCTCCAGAATATTTTTCAGATCATAATGAAAACCCTGTAAATCTTTCAAGGTCACAGTGTGCTCGGTTGGTTTCCTGTGTTCCTCTTTTAAACTGAGGTGAATAGTGCATTTAAGTTTAGTGAATGGGTTTGGGCAGAGACAAAGGTAAGCTTGTGTGTGTACATGTCTTGGGTGTAGAGGAGCTGGCAGAGATGGACCCAAAGACACAGCACGAGGTGAAGGTGTGAATCCCCGCTCGAACCCTAATGAGAACGAGACCGGGGCGGGGACGCTACAGGATTTGCCAGTAATTGGTTTAATGAATGCATTCTGTTGCCTCTGATTGAACACATGCCCTGAGTCGACTCTTGGAAGGGGATGTTGCCGGCGTTGTTTCATCACTAACTTTGTCTCAGCAATGAGACGATCCGTCCACTGCAGCATCCCTGTCTCATCTGAAGGTCACGCTGATTGTCCTTTAGAGCACACTGCGGAAATTAATTGTTGTCATTGGCCTTTTCTAACTGATCCCCCTCTTGACTGATATATTATATATATTTTTGTGTGTGCTCTTTGCAGATTGGCCTGTGGCACTCTGAAGATGGTCTGTCTATGGAGAGAAAGCTTCCATCAATCAATGTGACGGACACGCTGTTCAACACTACTCTGACCATCACCACCATATTGGTAAGAACCCTACTGCCGGATACATCAGCAGCAGTCCTCACACAATCTACATGTGGCTGACACTCTCCACTTGACAGACAGTTACCGTGTCAAAAAGTGATTTAAGTTTCGAATCAAAACTTGGTAACTTGTGGGGATCAAGAAATATACCAGCCACAGTCATGCCCCATTATTACTTCAGCAACAGAACCATCCCACTCTTACTGTCACATCACCATCTCACTCTCCTCCTTCTCAAACCTCCGCAGTTGAACCATCTCGCATATCGCCACTTCTCAGCTATCTCACTCTCCTTTTTTATAACATCAGCAGTAGAGCAGCATTACTCTCCTCCATCATCATTTCAGCAGCAGAACTATCTCACTCTCCTGCATTCCATCACCTCCACAGCAGCATATCTTACTCTTCTCCATCACCCTCACAGCACTCACCTTCATCAACATCGCAACAGCGGAACTATCTCACACTCCCCCATCACTTCCTCAACAGCACAACCATTTCACTCTCCTCCATCACCACCTCAAATCCAGATCCATCACACTCTCCATTACTACCCCAGACACAAAAGCTGAATTGTCAATCAATGTACATGTCGCTGACACCTTCGGCTTGACAGGACAATTACCATATGAAAAAGCGATTTTGTATTTTCAGATCTAAAATTCGGTTCCTCTTGGGGATCAGAGGAAGTGATGCTGTGCGATTGTTTTTGCCCTGAGTGCTTTAGACGAGGCTCCATCACAGTGCATCAGCGGGAGCTAATAATTTTCCATGTCAGCCTTTCTTTGCTTATGTAGTAAATATAGATCTTAAGAGTGCTACTGCAGCTCACTACTGTCACCACACACTACCTGTTAACAGCACTACACTTTTTAAGGTTTTTGTTTATCGCCTGGCACCAGTAGTCACTTATAATCCATTGAAAGCATTTTAGGAACAAAGGCTGTTTTAATTTACTTACAACAGCCATACATACAACACCGCCCCATTACTCCTGTTTTTAAATGCACAAAGGAAACCTAACACGATCAGTCACTTTCTTTAAGCCACATGGGTCGACTTCCCAAAGCTAAATTACAGAGCATCTCCGGTTTTTAATCAACTAAAGGTCTTTAAATGTCCTTCCACTTTGAAGCAACAGAATTAGACTAACCTGGAAAAATGGGAGCTCCTTGTAGTACTCCCACAAACAATACAACTTTTGTCTGGAGGACTTTATTAAAAGTAAAAAATCAATGCAACCACTCAGAATGATAGTTTCAGCATCAGCTCTTGACATTGTTTGACTAAAAGCAAAACAGAGCATCTTTTTTACACGACAAAAGGGCAAACATCACAAGTACTGATTCAAAGGCATAATTGAAATAGAAAGAACTGACAGAATGTGTACTCACTATGATATATGAATAATACATAAAAAACGTTACACTTTGTAAATACTCTTTACCAGATCTAACAGAGCCACTACTTTGCAAAATGTTGCGTCTCTTATTTGTGGGCGTACTGTGTGTGATTTACTATGACAAACAGTAAACAATTGCTCGTGCAAACATATTTAAATGACGCTTAGCATGTGTGATCAAGAACTGCTGATGATGTATAGCGCATCTTTTTAGATCACCGTTGGCTTGATATGTTAGGGACCGTCATCATTTGTCCTGTTATACGGGACAACAAGGGGAAATGTGCGCTTTCCATTTATCAGAGGATAAGATTTTGGACAATGTTCCCTTACCCCACTGCAGCCACCCAAATGGATATATGGATGTATTGAAGACGCATTGGAGAGCTGTTTGATAAAGATGCTTTTACACTGACTCACACTGTATCACTGCAAGAACATCCCTTGTTTTCTATTGAAGCAATGCATTAGTGTTGAAGGACGATAGAACAGATTCAGATCATACGTTGCAAGCATGCGTCAAACAACTTTATTGTGATACCCCAATGATTCACTGTGCTGCTGTTATCACATAAAGGCTGTGTTATAGAACATGTTCTTATTCTTCACATCGGGATTTTATGACTTTAGATATTTTAAGGGGACATCTGCTGGAAAGGCTGCAGTTCAGTTGCTCAATTTGCACACACGCAGACCTTTAGTAAATCCGGCCATCAGTGTGTATAGATGCAGGTAATAATAATAATAGTAACTAGGCCTACGCTGTCGTACCCGACAGCAAGGTGTATATCGGCTTGAGCCTAAGCGGGCAAAGTATGTGCAAGAGGCTGTAATATACCTATGTACATTAAATATAAACTAGCCAGGATCACTGTGTCAATTCATTTGATTTTGTTTATGTTCAGCAGAATTAATGGCTCAATTAAAGTGCTTCAGGGCATTAATTAGTTAATTAATTAATTGTAATTAATCGTAGAAGTACAAAACTCAATCCAGTAACTGTCCAGAAAAGTTGAAAATGATCCGGCAAAGACTTTTTGTTCACAGTTTAAGTCAGTAATTATTTACTTAATTAATATTCAGTACCAAGTACCAAGCACAATCCAGTTCGGCGTCTTTATGATATGTACCTGTGTGCAAAAGTTGAAACTGATCCAGCAATTTGTTTTTGAGTTATTGCATTCACACACTGACCAACGTGCCACTCAAAAATGCTTTACAATTGCATTATTTAGTAACTCCACACACTGGTGGTGCAAGCTATTTGTGTAGCCACAGCTGCCCTGTGGTAACTATAGAAATTCTAATTAGTGTCTTAGTTCTACTGAAGCTACCACTCTACTTTCTCTTATCTGACATTTTCTCTCAGCCAATTTCATTCTACTTCCTCAGCCACTCAGCCGCCTGTCAGCTGTCTAAATTTTTGTTTCTCCCATCATTCAGTTAATTTTCAGACTTTCAGACGCCACAGCCTTCCTCAACCCCGTCACCACCTCAACAGCAGAACCATCTCACTTTCTTCATCTCACTCACCAGCTCAGCAAAAAGAAACGCATTTCACTCTCCTCTATCATCAGTGGAACAGTAGAACCCTCTCACTCCTTTCTGCCCCATCACCACCTCAAGCACCAGAACCATTTCATATTTCTTCATCCCCACCTCACCAGCAGAACCATCTCGCATGTTCACATCATTCATTTGTTCAAATACCTAATTGAGTTTAAAATATAACCAGTTTTATACCACATGTACATTTCATAATCCAAATAGTGGTGCAGAAATGAAGAACACAATTAAACTTCATCTCTCACCTGCATATGTGCACACTTCCCACTAAATCAATTAAGCATGTGTTTGATCAGAAGTCTTGTGTAAACCTGGTGAGAGCTGTAGTTTCACTTCCACACCACAGCACATTTCCAGTCGCTTTGATGGCGTTTCTGGGTGCTGATTCGCTGCTGGACGACATCAAAGGTGATAAATGGCTTCATGTTGGCGGAACGGAGAAACAAACAGATTTCACAGCAGTTACATGCGTTTTATGCCTTTCTTCTTCACATGATAAACACATAGGACGGCGTGGTGCACACAAAACTGTCACTCCCCTCCTCTTGGCCGATGAATCCGATAAGACATAAAGTGGCCCGTAAACAGAGGCAATTGCCCTTGTGTGTTACTTGGAGAAGGCTGGCTTATCAGCTGTCAGACTCACTGCCATATTGCTCCGTTGACTGGCCTTCATTGAAAGTTATTGGGATTCAGACGCAACGCTTCATTTCACAGGAGAGTTGGAAGGGTGGGGGGTGAGAGAGGGAGAGAATGAAGGGGTGGTACAAATGAGACAGTGTTTTCACAACACAAAGAGCTCATGAGAGAAACAATTGGCTGAACACTTGGGCTTTGATTTCACTTTGGAGATATAGAGTCCCCGGACCCAACTTCGGAAGCCACCAGGGAGCAATTTTCGGTGCCTATCACACCTCATTCATCATGGTGTGATTGCTGTGTCGCTGTTATCTCACTTGTGGGCGGCAGACGAGCAGCGGCTGAAAACCCTCTATAAGAATTCTTTACCTGTAGCGTCAGGCTGCAGAGTGGTACTTCCATAGCTAGTGTTTATAGACAATCTTTTCCAACGTGTGTGTGTGTGCTTTGGTGTGACTTCTTCACCTCACCTTTACGCTGTAGTTTTTTCATTATGTGGCTATCACCCTCCAGCGCCAAGTCCACAAACTGCTATGAAAAAAAAATAAAAACTGCAGAATTGATTATGACTTTACTGCTCCAGGGCCACAAGCCATGTGTTTGTAATCATTGATTTGGTTTGTTACAGCTTGTGCCCAGGTCTCACTGAAATAATATCATTACACCCTGACTAGCCATAGTAATGGAATAGGAAAAGTCTATTGTGGGCTTCCTCCCAACACTCCTGGGCGGAGTTATCTGTTTTTATTTCAATTTTTCAATTTGCTTTGTTCCTAGTCGAGTACCTAAGAAAACAGTAGTAAACCTCCAACTAAGCCCTTTCTAAGCTTAAAATATTTAGTGACAAGAGTAGACCTCAATTTCAGATTCCAACATTAAAGGGAGATCTCAGTGCAATAATTATGATTATGGCAAACTCCGTCTTTCTTCTTAATGTTGGCTTCTTCGCCACAAGCAAATTATTAAACAGCACTGGGCCCTAATATATCACTTATTTAATTCGCCTCCTAAATGCTACACATGCTCAGTGCCTCCAAACTCAGGGCTCCACAGTCCGGTAGTGTTTAGTTTTAAAGAGCGTAGATGGAGTAGTGATGGACCTTAAGGCAAAATGATTGTTACTACGAGCAGTTGAATTGTTGTTGTTGTTTTTCTAAAATACTCACCAAAGGAAAATATTTTATGATTGCTTTTTAGTGAGAATAAATTAAATTGCTAAGCTGAAATCTGGTGGCAATACAACCAAATTTTATATTTCAAAAACGGAAATTGTATAACTGTGATAATCATATTTTTTGGTCAAGGTTTTCTGGTTCTCTTATTATCCCATGCCTAGATTGAAGCATTTTTAGGATTATTTTAACTAAATTGTTGGCGTACTGTTTTCCACCTCTTCCATCTCTCTGACCTGGTCTTTTTCATTTATCCATGCGCATACTGTAGACATCACTTGAAAGCTGAAATTACCGACCAATCTGACAACGCCCAGGCTTAGAGCTACTGAGGATGGGCGCGTGTCATTCATAAGACCTCTCCTCAATTCTTGGAAGTTAGTATGCACTCTTTGTCATCTGGAAACTTCTTTGCTCAGTATAAGCATTATGTGGGAATTCTATCTCCACTGCCCCAGCTCCGGAGAGAACTGTTAAAGTGTGGATATGTAAAGATGCCTCCAACTCTCGGCTTTTCAAAGGGTAAACTCCAATGTGTAGACACCCAAAGGTGCTCCTGAGACAGTGTTTCTCTAACCCATGTGTGGGTGTGTGCCTGTGCATATTTAAAAGTGCTCTTCATGTACCAAAGTTATCAGTCCATGAGCAGGCGCTTTGTGGCCTGGGAATATGAGTCTGTGTTTCTTATCATTCAAACTCATACCTTTATTGCTGTGTTTTGCAGTGGTGTGCAAAATAAGGTGCTGAGAATTTCCTTCTGATTTCCCCTCTTATGAGACACTGCGGTTTTCATAGTTTTCTAGAGTTATTTTTATAGGATTCTGTTGTGAGCTTCACAGAGAGCAGAAGTGGCTCTTTCAGGTTATTTTCTGTTATTTCGCTGTTTGGTGCAGCAGCTGTATCGCCTCTATAGCAATTGTGTTTTCATTTCGGCAGCCCCAGATATGGTTAAAGGATGTTTTGGCGACCATTTTATAGAAGTCACACGTGAGATGACGAAACAAAATCAAAAGAAAAGGGGTCAGAGGAAAGTCATTTTGGCTTAATAAAAGTGTGTTGGTCTTATTGATTGCTGTTGGCTTTTTACCGTTTTGATGGATAGTTTCCTATGTCTGATTTTATTAGTCTGTACTTAACCCAGTTGACAGATGGAAGAAGACAAGATGAGGCCATTTTTCTTCCTTTGCTTAAGAAGATAAAGTCTCTTTTCAGCTATTTTCAAGAGTCGAGAATATAAATGCCCATATTTTAGGTAAAATTAAGGGACGTATGTGCAATAAATCAATGAAAGCCTATGAGCTGTTCTTACTGCCAAATAGCACAATTTATAGTATTAAAAATGTGTTTTTTCCTTCTTCTGTGAAGTTATTGCCATGTCACGTATGTGCTTTAGAATCTTGTTAATATGTTTACATACTTTCATCTCTAGTTTTTCTCTCTGTAGGGCTCTAAGGGCTGTTATGTGGCAGCAGCAGATTTGTGCCTTTAATTGTTTCTTGCCTGTCCTCATAACAACTGACATTTTGTCGAGAACCTCAATGCAACTAAACCACTGTAATATTGTAGCGGAAATTGGAAGGCAAGAGTAAACGTCTGGTCTGGTCTGGCTTGACTGCCGGTCGGCTCAGAGAAGAGCTTGAGCAACCTGTGAGCTGTGAAATTAGCATTTATATTGTGGCTTATGCACAGTGTGACATGAGCACAGAAGAGATGTCATGGTACTGCAGTGAGGTGATTTGTGCTGCTGTTAGAAACAGTTAATGAACTTAAGCTTTTTTATGTAAACCATGGCATGAAGTCATGCCATGGTTTACATAAAAAACCTTTTGACAGAAAATGATTTGTTAATTTCTATTACAGTGATCTGCATAAACTAATGTAAAGCTAAGGCCTGTATCAGCTGTAGTTCACCTCATGACACATAAGAACATAAGCATCATTTTAAATAAAGAGAAACTCAATATTTACAGTTTAAACTGATGAATTGATCTTCAATAAAGCTCTGTATGAGTGATTTGTGCACAAGAATATTGTGTATTTTTGCTAACACTATGGTCATTGCAGTCCAGTCCCACTTCATAATAAGGTTTATAAGGTGTATACAACAATAATGAAAATAGGGGACATTGACTAGGCCACTGCAGTAGTGTGCAGGTATGCACCAAGAACTCTCCTGCCCTTAGACCGTTTGCCATAACAACACATGACAGTTTGCCACATTTGTGCCACATGACATGACCCAACTTTGCAAAAAAGTTTCCAAATAGTGACTATTTTTGTATTGACTCCAATAGAAATCAATCATCAGTCAACCAGCCAGCAAACAAAGAAGTGCTTCCAGCTGTGCCAATGACAAAACAATTTTATTTGTGTTCCACTTCTCAAAATAGACCACTGCACCACAATAACTGCTTTTATTGTGGTTTTGTGGTGACAGTGAGTTTAAGTGCTGCTCACACTAGTGCTTGTGCCAAAATTGCACAGTTGACTTTTCAGTGTCAACCCAGGCAGCCCACAAATGCTTTGATAAATATGGGTGGATAATATTACTTGAACACATTTACTTGATAAAGAAAGCATCATTTTTCACTGTTTGTTTGTTGTCATGGAGGATGCCAGCAGTGCAGACTAATCACTGCAATCTAACATCATGCTGTTTAAATAACTTTACTTTAGTTAGCGTCAGAAAAACTCCTCATAATGCCGTTTTTATGTTATAGTGCAGCCCAGACAGACTATTTTGACAGTTGTATTATTTGAAAAATAACACACTAGCAAAGTCTCCAAAATACATCACAGCAGGCCTCTTTAAATCTTCTCACAATATCAGCAAAATGACACAAAACAACCACTAAAAACAGGTCCAACAGCGAGCGTTTTGTGGAAACACAGGTTGTAAATAGGTGTGTATTTATTTGGAATGGTGAGATCAAATGGCTTTTATTATATTTCCTTTTTTTTTTGCAAGTTGCTTTTTGGTTTCACATTTTGCTGCCACATTTTTATACCAATCTCTCCAAAATTCCCATAAATCATGTAGCCAGGCTGTTATTCTCCCTGTTATAGTTAAACTGTTTTTTTGTTGTTGTTTTTTTGTAGGAGAATCCATATGTGATGTTGCGGCAGAACCACCAGGTGTTGGAGGGGAACGATCGGTATGAAGGCTTCTGTGTGGACATGCTGAAGGAGCTGGCTGACATCCTGAAGTTCAAGTATCGCATACGGCTGGTGGGAGACGGACTGTACGGCGTGCCTGGGGCCAATGGCACATGGACTGGGATGGTCGGAGAGCTTATATCAAGGGTACGTCAATAATGCATTCATAGAGCGTAGCGTGTAAGCTGGGCAGTAATGGTTATATTTATCTCTGCATATCATGAACATGGAAATCGTAGATGCAGGTATTCCCTCTCATTTTACCAGCTCATACCTCTTATTTATGCCAAACTATTTTATTCTGACAGATGGCCTCTGTAGCTAAACCACAGTGATTTTCAAACAGTCTCAGCATGTTGTGATTTTCATAAGCCCTCAGAAATGACCTCAACAGATTGTACTTCAGATATGTACTTTTTTTCTTGTTAAATCTGAAATCCCCTCATCCAGTGCTCTGCTGTTGTCAACAACAAGATATCAAGTGTATGATATGTAAAGTAGAAAGAAATAAACAACATAGGTGATCGCAAGAGCTGCTCTGTGTTAATTCAATGGGTTAAAAGGAGAAAACCAGTGCTTTATAATGAACAGGTGGTAGTCTGGTTATTGCATGTCCCCAGCAGCTTCACTGTAAGTAGCTTTTCCGATCTGACCTTCAGAGCGTCCAGGCTGAAGCCTACACATATTCATGACAGCTACTTGAGCTGTAGAGGGGCAGGGAAGTGGAAAGGGGCAGAGCAAGAGTCAAGACATGCTTCATAGAGATTTGTCATGGGATGTGAGGCATGTGGAGGATGTGCCACTGCGGACAGTCAGTCTTGACTTTGTATGGTTAAAGGATTACAATGAAGGAAGAAGACACATCTACACAAAGCACACAAGGGGTTACGTTTAAAGTCCAGGGATGGCATGATCAGTTTATATACATGGCATTTACTTGTTTTCAGTGTGCATCAGCTGTGTTCAACAGCAATTCTATTCAAATGTGCAAATAAAAACAACCATTACCATGAGACAGTGATTCTCCTGCTCCACAAAGCTCTTTTTTACAAGCTGAACTTTGAAAGCACAAGAAAACTGTGAGTGTGTCCTCCAGCGCTAGCCAAGCTCACATAAATATAATCCCATAGAAAGAGTATAAAATATCAACTCAGGAGCAGAGCCGCAGGATATCCCAGTCAACAGGTACCCTTGTCCCTGCCAGGACCACTCAGGCAGAACACTATTTCACTGTACAGCACGATTAGTTTGATGGCTGTCAGACAACTTCTCTTAACAACCAGTCAAGGCCAGAACAACGAGTGGGTATAGTTTTTTTAATCCATAGTTTTTCAGTTAGAGCAGGGTTGTACCCAGGGCCATTAATGCCTCCTGTTTTCTGAACCTCTTAAACAGACTCAAAGAAATAGAGTATGTGTTAATATCCAAACTAAATAATTAATGACCTAAAACTATATTCAAGTCTATTATAGTCTAATAGTCTAAAATAATATACTTATGAATTCAGATTTACTGACTACTACACAGGGCCGGAGTAGGACTAATTTTCAGCCCAGGAAATTATGTCTCAGACTTTTTCTCAGTTTTTTAGCAGTATGAAACTACAGTAAATATATTGCGATATACCATATTTCTGCAAATATGCAAATATTTTTCATCTATCTAACTAACAAAAAATTGTCGCTACAGTTCATAGTTTCTTGACATTTACATTTTCTCCACACTCATGTCTGCTAACACATCACTGACTCCCCAGTACACACACCCCTGTGAAGATACTGCTCCATGACCAGGACCATGTGGCAGTGTAGCCCATGTGTGAAAAAGGCTTTTGACAGAAAGAGATGTTCAGAGAAATAGGGGAAACGGCCCCCGAAGCAGCGCAGGCAGCTGCGTCCTAAAGCGCAGCCAGTGAGCCACAAATGCACAGCAACCATAGTGGCCCACAACTTCACCGGCCCATTGGGAAATCTCCCCACTCTCCCCATTAGCCACGCCGACCTTGCTACTACAACTACTACTACTACTATAGATTGAGCAGATGGTAGAATAGACTTGTTTGAGAGCATTAAACGTGTGTAAATGTATAAAGCTATTGAAATGCTACTGGACATGTTGCAGTATAATACTATAATATAATAATACAAGCTGCATCAACAAGCCTATACTGCGTTAAGCCTTGAAGTACAATGCCTCCTACAGAGATTTCATTTTGTTGTTTTGTGCATAATGTGATTGAATGCAAGTGAAAACAGCACGTCAATAAGGCATTGTACCTGTTTGTTTTCTCAATTATAGCTAAAGGCACAGTAGCAGAGAGCGGGGTAACAGAGACATCAGTAATCAATATTAATATTCTATTGTCACATACATATTTTATTGCCCACTGCAGCTCCATGCTCATTTTTCAAAGAATCACTGACATTTGTGTTGAAATCGCCTGAACGCTCACGCCGCACGCATCCACACTTTGGCTTTAGGCGCCGGGGGCAACCGTTCAGACTTTCAAACAACGGAGAGGCATGAAAAAGATTTTAAATCTTACGGGAACGACTGATGATGAAGAGTCAAAAAGCCTGGGCCCGAGGACAGAGGCACACAGACGATCACCACCAGAGCGGGGTTAAAGGAGATAGTTGACATGTTTCTTAGTGCTAATTGAAGCAGGGGACAGGCCAGTAATGAGGCTTTAGGGAGCGAGGGTGATGCTTCTGAAAGGTGGGAATGTCAAAACAAGAGATCGATGATGACTTTCACACATCTCTGCATGTCACATGTGCCTTCATGAATGTCATATGTCCCTCTCTCAATCTTTGTTTCCTTGACAACAATCTTTAGGGGCTGTTGTGAATTTTGGATGGCTTCTCCTCCTCCCCACACTCAGTTTCCCCCAATCCTCTTAACTCCTGCAGTGGACAAAGAACCAATGCATAGCTGCTTTAACTCCATGCTCCTCTGGGGAGTGAAAAAAAGCTTGCAGTTGCACTTTACTGGCCTGTATTATTAGCGCAGAGCCATCCCGTACTCACTGTCCACAGACATTTGTGTGTTTCTAAGTGCCGCTGCTTTGTCGAGTGATTTGTCATGACAGTGTTCCCTTGGCTGGCTACAATGGCTAGCCTCTTACGCCTCTACACACTTGGGCTAAGTGTCCGTGCTGGATTATCCTCAGCATTGACACGGAGGGCTCTAGGATACTGTCGTGATTATTATAGAATTTGAAGAAAATTGTCCATTTCCTTTCTTGCCTTTGTCAGATTTTGCAGCTGCTGAGTTCAAATTTCAAACTTGATTCAGATACTTGGGATACATTTTGACACATTCTTTTTTGATACATAGTAACAGATTATAGGTTAGATTATAAATGAAAGTACAATACTATTAAATAACATGTTTTTATCATAGCATAGCTTTACAGTATTTCTAAATCTTAATATTGAACATTGATACAGAATCTAATTTTGAAATTTGAGTTTTCATTAGTGTCAACACTTGACACTACTTTATTGTCCCTATAGCTTTTGTATTGTTTACTCTGGTTATTTCTCCTTTCAGAAAGCAGACTTGGCAGTGGCAGGTCTAACCATCACAGCGGAGCGGGAGAAGGTCATCGACTTCTCCAAGCCCTATATGACCCTGGGCATCAGCATTATGTACCGCGTCCACCTGGTGAGTTACCCCTCGCTACAGGACCCACCCTCACGGAGCACAAGCATTCATTTTACAGCCAGCTGTTAGCCATGTCTAATGGCTGGAAAAGAACCACTTTCCTTTTTGGCCCCATGTAGTCTCTGACTCGAGCCTGTCTAAATCCATCCACAAACTCCTCGTCCCCTGAACCTTATCACTGCTTTAGCCCGGAGCTTTATTCTCTCCACGTGTCTACATTGTAAGTCGCAACGTCGTTTTTTTTTTTTTTTTATCTCTGATCCTTTTGTCTTTATTGCTACTACATATTTATCTCATGTCCCTGTAGTGTTAAAGGGAGAGTATTATGCTAGTGACTTTTCTGAGCTTTCTACCATGTTAAAATAATGTTCAATGTTTAATGTTTGAGTAATCCTGTTTGCCGATGTGCCGACATTCTCTGGAGCTTTGGTGAAGACAACCTGCACTGCCACTACTTTCCATTGTTGTCTTTGGCTGTAGTAGGGAAGGGGGTGTGGTTAGCAGTGGGAAGGAGAGGCCTTAAAGGTGTAGACTTTCCAAAAATAAGAAAAAGTAACAAAAAATAAAACATTATCTGACCCTCTTCCATGATGTAAAGCAGGTCATCTCTAGACTGTAGAGGCTCGGGGAGGGGCTTAAGTAAAACTCAATTAACATTGGTCAACCCACAAAGTCTGATTTGATGTTGCTGTAGAGGCCCGGGAAAGGGCTAAAATAAAGAGATTACCTACTTTACATCATAGAACAGACTCAAATTAAGCATTATTTCAATTGTAATTGTAATTGTGTTCAGTTTTTTACACTGTATCATATGCTACCTCTTCAGACCCCTACTTTTTCAGCAGCAGATGGTGATGTGTTTTACTTCCTGACTAACGTTGCACTTTTAAAGATGTTCTCCACTTGCCCTCTGATTAGGCCTTTTTCACAGGTATACCTCTTCTTCTAGCACACTGAACAAGACACAGTAAAACGCACTGCAGTGTTGGGGGAAATGAACAAGTATTTGGAAAGCTGCAACACCATTAATCATCCGTCCTCCTCTTTCCCCTTAAAAGCCAAGGTGACACTGTGGGGCTCAATGTACAGTAGCACTGGCCTCTACCCAGGTATCTTGGCACATGTCCAAGCTAACATTAATATAGCATCCCCAAAGGAGAGTTTCACAATACCTATCGCCATTGTCTGCTTTTAAACTCCAGATCTCCATAGTAGCTGCCCCGTGCTAATAGTAACAGAAATGGGATTCAATTGAGCACCAGCAGTTGGATCGATACTTGCAGCAGGTGCGGTGGTAAATGGGATGCCGGGTGCTTAAGTTTGGTGTCAGGATGTTGGCAGTAAGGGGAAGTGTTGCAGTGCTCGCGTCCTCCAGGACTGCCACACTGACTGTTTAACTCTGAGGTCCATAGAAATGCATTTATTATTGAGATTAGGCACTAAGCTGTGAAGAGTTTGATAAGATATGAGCGATATGAGGGAAAGTAAGGGACAGTTTTGCTCTTTTTGAGCCCACATTATATAAGCACACACTCACTATCTATCATTATCTGAATCTATGCTATTCAGACCTGCCTCTCACTCAATATTTTATATTTTTCAAACCATTCCTGAAATACTCAAAATGGTTCACCTCCTTCAACAACCGCACCATGTCAGCTTCTTCATGGTTTGAACTTCAGCATGATGCAATGTTATAAGCTGATTAGATTTTTGAGCTCACAAGGAGATGTGTATATAAGAATAGCAACACACAGCAAGCAGAATACAATGACAAAATATTGGCACAACTAAAGAAGAGAATAAAAATCAGGAGCATTTTCATTTTTATCACAGCCTGTACATTCACATTGCCCCATGGCATTTTCTCAACACACCGCTCCACAATTCAATATTTTAATTTGTGTGACTACACTTGTTTAGTTCTAATCCACTGATCATTGATTGGTGACTCTGTGATTTCTACAAGAAGCTTTGCTGCTCATTTCAAACTTTAAATGAAAAATTCTGCTTGATCAATAGGAATAGAAAATGCCATCAAGTAAAGCAGCCTGGTGGGTATTAATTACCCTCGCCCCGCTGATTGTTTATCTATAGTTCTGTGCTCTGTCTTTGTTTATGTCTGTGCTTTGACTGCACAACCATAAAACAACACACTTAATACACTAGAATAAGCACAACAATTAACTTCAAATTGTTCAGCCTAGGAACAGAGGTGGCTTAGAGAATCATTTGTAAATATAGACATTTTTGGTTTAGTTTTAGGGGGTGTGGAGCCAAACTAAACTAGATCTAATGACACCCCTGGTCCAACTGCATGTTTAGGATATGAATAAAAGTAAGTGTTTTTTCTACTACACAAATATAAACACCTAGACAGCTATAGCTAAACAAACCCAGCACTTAATTATCAATACTGCAGGATTTTGTGACAGTTTTTCACAGAAACACGAGTTGTGATTCTCTGGAGGAATCAGTGCTGCCTTGTTTACTCTTTCTATGACTTTCTAGGGCATATGACTGAAATGAAAAATATGGGAACAAATCACATTGAGCTTGCAGCTTGTCAGCAAAAGACCAGCTCTAACTGTGTCAGTTGTGAAGTGTGCCTGCCTCACTGAGTGTGTGGAGGAACCTGTTCCCAGCACATTTTGGATGAAATATTATTTTGAAAAAGGGAACGTAAAGCCCACTGGGACAAGCAGGAGTTTAAGGTCGTATAAATAAATTGAATTTGAAATCAAACAATGGACAGCACAGCACTTTTGTTTCACTTTGTATAACCTTTAGGGCTTCCACTTTTATAATCCAATGTGTGTTTTTTTTTTAAAATAGCCCCACTGCTCCGAGGTTGCATCATACATTAGCTTCATCTTGGGCAACTACAAATCAAACACCGTATATGCTAAGTTCTAATGGAGGCAGAGGTGCTTAATTAGACACAGGAGTTAATTAGGGTTGTAAGAGGTGTCAGAATCAGCATCTGCCTGAGGCTACAGCAGCATACGGAACTTTATTGACTCTCTGGACACCCAACCTCAGACAAAAGTACACATGTTCACTGCCCTCTGCATATGGATAGAGATCATAATGTCAGCAATGCACAGTCACTGGTCACTTTATGAGGCAGACGCGGAAATGCTGTAGCTAATCATCACACTGTATCAAGCATATAGATTTTGTTATGCACATATGTTCAAGACAGACAGACAAACCAATATGTATGTCGGTGTTCAATTGACTGTTGTATGGGATTTTTACATGTCTAGTTTACAGAGAATGGTTAGTATCCAGAAAAATTTTAAAGGAACAACAAAATACATTGTTGATATACAGTATATATTTAATATTAGCTCAAATGACCTCATTAAGCTTGATGAAGGTTAGCAGAAAAACAATTCGGAACTCTCAAGAGGACAGAATATGAAGCAGCAGACGACCACACCTTAAAATAAAAACAAGCAAGCAGAATGTTGTTGTCAACCCCATGACCTCGGCTGAATCAAACGCTCTCTGAAGATGGCCCTTGCAGCTATCACCTGAAAGCATCTATCCAGACACAATTAAAAACACAAGTAGAAAAATCAGGGAAAAGCTGGAATCTGTGGGGGAAAGGGCATTATGCATACATAAAGTTGACATGAGCATGAAGCATAAAAAGACTAGCACAGTATGTGAAGAGAAGGCTGCGAAATGTGAGCAGAAGAGCAAATGGGCGAGTGGAGATGACAATGGGAAGTCTCCTTCAGTAAGGCAGTATACAGACAGCCAGCCTCAGGGGGGGGAGGCAAGGTGTGGTGTGAATACTAAAGACGCCATGACTAGGTAAAAAATCCTTGACTGGATAACCTCACCAGCTCCTCCAGCCACACCGGCAGCATCCAGGCACTCCCCATAGACTCGAGAATGAAAGCAGCGAGACACTACAAGGACAAGAAAAGACAGAAGAGGGTGAAGAGACTATACAGTAGAAGCGGTAATAGCTGACAATTGCCTGCTATTCTGTTATTTGGTGGAGTGTCCTTGTGAAATAGATCATTAAGGGTGTTTCAGACATGTACCAGGTGTGGATTATTCTTGCCCTTTCAAGTGCTCTAGTCACTTATCATCATAATGTGACAATAAGCTCCATAGAAAGGATTCTAGACGTCTAGAAAATGTAATGTGAGAAAATCTTGTGTAGCCATTAATATGTGGTTTGAGTTGGGTTTCCATAAATTAAGGTTATGTTTTTAAGTCCTATCAGCAAATCCCAAATCTCCTAAAAATGTTCAGTGTTACAGTAGTAGCACTTCCAAGTCTATTCTCGTTCAGTCACTCAATGACTTTATCATGAATGCAGTCTCCAGGAAACATCTCCTGCGATTATCTGGTAAATTGACAGATTAGCTATGCCTGCCGTGAGCCCTTGCTGCTATATAATGAACCACTGACTGTTTGCGTTCAGGGGCACTGGGTTACGTCTGTTTGCCCAGGCACGTTCTGTTTGTGCCCCCATTTTGATGACTGACAGCACTGACTGTTGCGGACACTGGCACACAGACACACACATGCGCACAAAGACACACACAGACATGCCACACACACATGCACAGATCACGCACAGAATACAGAGAAGATGGAGGTATTTTCCATGCCTGTTTGAATAACATTTGACTTGACAGCACCTGTAGTGTAATTAATTGCTCCCAGACATCTATTTGTCATTGATAAGTGCTGTTTTGTTAATATTTGCTCAGGTGTTAATAATAACTGAGTGACATTGAACTTTTAATTACATTGCGATGAACCAGGAGTGAGTCATGCTAAATGTGTACTTACAATCCTCCTTAACTTCTGCTCCCTGTTTTCATTTGGAGTCACTCTCCTGGCCCTGGTGAAGCGACTCTGGGTAGCACTGCACACTGTAGCTGTAGTGGAGTCTCAAAACCAATTAAAATGCTGATCATGGACTAAACCAAAAATAAAACTTAGACCAAGGACTAGACCAGAACTAAACTAGGACTACAACTAGGCCAGGCTCAGGTCTATACCAGGACTAATCAGGACTACATTTAGTGTTAAACCACAGTTTAGATAAGACTAAACCCAGGATTTAGACATAGTTCATAGTTCCTACCTGGTTTAATTCAGTTAAATAAAATTGTAATTGTAGAGCCCTATATCACAATAAAGTTGTCTCTGAGAGATGGATGTAAACAATAAACATGGTCATTGCAAACAATAAACAAAGTTAATAGACAATCAATAAACACACAAACAAAAGGCCTGTCCTTAGACCCTCCATCGCGGTCAGGAAAAAGTCCACAAAACCAAAAAAGAGAAACC
>JAVQKC010116036.1:0-17094 GCA_036025475.1 Philypnodon macrostomus
CTTCCGTCAGTGTGCCCCAGGGCAGCTGTGGCTACATAGTAGCTTACCACCATCAGGTGTGACTGTAGAGTGAATGAATAATACAAAAAGATATGTAAAGCGCTTTGGGTGTCTTGAAAAGCACTATATAAATGGAATGTATTATTATTATTATTGCATTTTTTGACCTTGTGTTGAATGTGCATATGACAAATAAACTTGAAACCTTGAATTTGGTTTCAGAATTTACTGAATGAAGGATGTATCAGGCCTATGTATAATCCTGTGTATAATCATCAAACATGTGAGTTGTATTTACTACTAATATTGATAAAACATTAAAGTCAGGAAGAAATCAGCTTTGGTGAGGATCTGAAACATCATCTGGATGTACCATCGTGAAATAGATCTAACGATACTAGCACTAGAGGAACAAATACATTGTCTGCCTATGCAGAGCATTTACCCTTGAACTAAATCATTTGGGACCCATCTGTGATGGCATCTTTATCATTGCAAGATAAATGGCTGAGGTCTGTACTTCTGAGGTCTGCTTCTAGTTGTCACTATTTGAATATTTGAAGGCCTAATATTGTCTTCAGTGATGCAAAAACACTCTCTTCACTGTTGGCACACGTTCTTCATTCTACTTTTTCCCAACTTTTATATTGTTTTCTGAATTTTCTAATCAGGGAAACAGAGGAACGCGCAGTACACACTTAAAAATGACCAACCACTCTGAACTGAGAGGTTTGAAGATGAGATGCAGCTGTGAAAACACTTGCTGGATTTTCTTGGACTGGAAATTGCTTTCACATCTCCTTGATAAGAGCATGCTGCCGGTGGGGCTGGGGTACGATGCAACACATGCTTAAACCACAAATGAGTTCTCACGAGGAAGCACTTGTGTGAAACTACAAGTGTTTCTCTCCTTGTCTTGCCCACTTCTTGTTTTTGCTTTTCATTCCCCTTGTTAGACCTCTTCGCTTCAAATTCTAATTGTTTTCCATGATGCCGTATTTTGTTGAATCTGGTCCCAATTTGAATGCAATCTTTCCTCCTGTTGAGATTTTCTTTCTCTGTTGCTGAACCGGCGGGTCCTTTTTGCATACTCCTCTCTGAATAATGTGCTATTATTGTCAATCTTCTTCACCTTGGCTGTCTCCGTTGCCATTATCTCTTCGCCACCCACCGTCAATCCACCAAGTATCCAACACAAAAAACATGCTGGTTTTGCATAACAATGAAATAGATGTGGTTGGCTGCAAACCCTGCAGGTATCGGTGCAAGCAAATCAAAAATAAACACAATAAAAAACTGTGCTATCATGTTTTCAATTTACTTTGAGAGATCACGTCTATACAGCACAAATACAGTGTCACAAATGTGTTTCCTTCTCAGGCAATCAAACAGAACAAATGCACTCAAACTAGAGATCTTCTAGTCCAAGGGTAAATGCACACCGCACTCACATGTGGAATAGGAAAAATAAATACATGTATTTTTTACTGATCACTGGTATCTTTGGTCTCGCAATCATGAACATCAAACTGAGAGTATTCAATTTTGACGCCAACAGTTTTGGAACCTCAAAGAAGATAGAAGATGGGTTTTGATTGTGCGATTTTTCTTTGTCAGGTTCGTAAGGTTCAATTTATTTTTGTTTTGGCTCGCAATTCATAATTTAATTTCTATATTGGCTCACTGATGAAAGCCCAAACTCACAAAGAGAGAAACCATTTTCAGTGAAGTGCACAGCATATAATTGCAGGCTTCTTAATAATTTAACGAGACAGTTTCACTCCAGTGTTTAAATAGTCCAGGCGGCTCAATATTGATAAAAAACAACAGACCTCTGTGGATTAGGGCTTGTTAATTACTTTTTAGTTTAAACTAGACTCTCTCTGGACTAGACTAGACTGACTTGTGTGGATTCAGCATTCAAACAACTTCATACAATGTGTTACATATGAACTAACGGCATATTTCATGTTTATTTTGATGTACAAAACATGATATTTCAGTGCGGATCATCACAACCATGTGGGTCCAGGAAATATGTAACTGAATTTAGTGCATTGCTGTGTGCAGTATTATTTAGCCCTAACTCTAGAGATTACCACACAGGCTATACAAATAAATCATTCATATGCCTATTTCAATTATTTACACTCAAAACATGCACATGCAAACACTGCGATTAATAACAGTTTATTAAAAAATGTAATTCTCTCCTGGATTGCAATTACTTTTCCCTGTCTTAGTTCGTGGCCACAGACAGGTAGCGTTGAAGACAAATAGAATTTAACTTAACAAAATCAAGTCTCAACACCACGAGCATGTACCACTAGTTTGGCCTGTACAACAGTTTGAAAATTCCTGCTTCAAGTTATGAATGATGTCTTCAAAATGTACTTCTGCATTTACTCATAACGGTACTGTATCTCAGCATCCTGCAATTCCCACTGCATTTGCCTCCAAACCAAAGTGGGACAACAAGACCTAAAAATATCAAGCCTAATTTTCCAGTTAATATGGCTTTCATGTTGACACACCAAAGAATAAATGAGACAGCATCCATCTTCAAAGTTATCACTAAACGGTTTTAATCTGAATGGAAATGCATGGAGTAAACAGTATTCTACAAATCTGTCTATTAAACCAATTATAATTCTCATTTTCAACATCTTCCAGGGGTGTAAGCATTGAGCAGTGCAGCCAGGGCAAGGGGACCCATAATGTGATCAAACCATGCATTTTAATTTAAAAGGTTTTAGAAATTCATAATAAACACAGGCGTTAGAAAAATATTCAAAATAAAACAAAAAAAGAATCATTCAGTCAAGTTTATCCACGCTTTTTAATTAAGAAAAGCTAAATATATATATCTTCCTTGTATACATTTAAATCTTAACTTATGAACCCATGGACTTGTAAATGAGCTAAATGTGCCTCTATGTTTGAGACCTATATTAATCAAACTTTTACTGGAGCCCCCTCATCTAATCAATGTAGATTAAATGGCACACTTGTCAAGACAATTTGCCATCGTGTTCTGTAGTACAAACCGTGTACATGTATGCAATTCTCCTAAATATGATCAGAAGTGAAGCAGGACACAGCTCAAGGCTACATTAGAAGAGCTGCTCTTAATATGAGCTGATGTGATGTGATCTCATTTCATCAAAACATGTAAAAAATGTAAATTTTTTGTGAAGCTTCTGAGCCCAACATAACCTATATATGGATAAGAAGAGGTTTGCCCGGACTGTAAAAAGTAAGATTAAATTATATTAAAGCTGTAGTATATATATATATATAAAAAGCTTTTTAGAGTTACTTCACTCTTACTCCACTCTTACGATTGGTCTAATTTGATGTAGCGATCATGTATTACAAAAAAATAGCACATTAGCAGTTTGATAGCGACGCTAAGAATACAACTTTACCAGACATGTTATGGTGTAGAAACATTGTCTAAAATTGTTTTGTAGTTTTCTCAATTAGATGCCAACTTTGTCAGCATCAAGAAAACCGATCTAATGTTTGGTTTGTGAGGAGGCGCTGTGTCCCTACTGTGCTTAGGTTGACCCGGGATGCCATGGCCTAATTGGAGCATTTGAATGTTAGTGCACCTCTGTCTGGCACTGCCTACGTCTTCAGCCATCTGTCTCTAGGATACATCAGAGTTTCATTCTTGTCTAACATGGCTATTCACTGGGTGATGAATTGATGTGTTCAATGAAACGATGCAGTCATTGTGCTGTATTTCATAGACACAGGTTTATTGTGGATGTCTGTCTGCTCTGAGTGTGTCCAAGAATGTACTGGTCCTATCTTCTCTTCTGTCCTCATCAGGGTTATAACCCTCGGAACCCTCAGCAGGGCTGCAAATGTCATGCATATAAGAGCTAAAACCAAAGTTTTAAAAACTCATTTAATTACATAGAAATAGAAAAGACAAAGATAAAACTAAAACTAAAAAAACAATAAGGCCCAATAATTAATAACTAATAGAACTAATAATTAATAAAACCGTCCAGTCTAAAAGTCCATTAAAAGTTGCTGGAGAGGAGCAGTCATCCTTGTGGTCCCCCTGGTGGCATAGCCTTCCTCTGACAGGGAGACAGGGGAGACAGGGGAGACAGGGGAGACAGGGGAGAAAGGGGAGACAGGAGAGACGGGAGAAGAGCGGCAGTCAAATGTTCACACACAACATCATATCCAGCAGCAGTAACACCCTGCCAAAGAGCTACAACAACGTAATTTAGGTGCAGCCGGGCGGAGGACAGCTCTTCTCCCCTTCCACCCAAGTTACTTTGTGGCTTCTCTCCGGCTCCGCTCCGGCTCCTGTCCGGCTCCGGCTCCTGTCCAGCTCCTGTCCGGCTCCTCTCCGGGCTCCTCTCCGGGCTCCTCTCCGGGCTCCTCTCCGGCTTCTTCACTCTTACCTTTTTCTGCTTCAAACGATGGTTGATGTTAACATGTAATATTTAGGAATAAATACAAATCTATTTAAAAGCAGTTATTTCAACCAAAATGTCATTGTTTCATTTCCATGATATAAAAAATAGGAAACATGGCCTACCAAAACATTGGTATTGAAATCGATATAGGTCAAACTGTTAATCAAAATATGAGCCTAGAGTTTTTATATCGGTGCATCCCAAGAGCCAAGAATATTTTCAAGGCTTCTTCTTTTGGGAGTGTGAAGAATTAGCCTGACTTAATAGTTCTACTGCCAGAAGCATCTCTTTACACCATCCTCTGACCCAAAGGTGTAAATGATCACATGTGCCTCTGCTATTTTTACCACATTAAATATTCATACACATAATTAATTTCCCATTAAGCCGGGCTGTGTTTCTGATTTATAAGTGGAGTCGTACAAGGACTATCACTAACGATCACACAATACTATAAAACCGTACAGGGGGAGTCCATCTGGAGAGGTGTGCATGCTGGTTTAGGCAGTTTCAGGACACACTGAGCGATGAGCTGTTAGCCTCCTGCTGCTGCTGATGCAACACACACACATAACAAACAATGTGCTCTGCGTTGTACAAGCTCACAAAACATAGAGACATAGGCCAGTGAGAATACCAGGGGCAGGCACTCTACTATATTTGAATGTGAAAAGTGCAGCCCCTGAAGTGAAAATAATCATTTGGGATCTGGCTTTTCTTAACAAGAACCTATTTTTGTTTCTGTTAATTGGGTACAAAAAGTTATGCACCTGTATAGTGTTGCCCTTCCTTCGAGCACACAAAGCTCCGAACACCACACACCAGAGATACACATACGGGCGGTCTAGAGTAGGGGTGGGTGATATGGTAAAAATATAATATGATATTGTGAAGCCAAGTCAACAATTTTGATTACAATTTTAGCTGACTTTGTATTTTTGTCTTACACAGAGGACTGATGCTATCACTGTCTTTACAAAACCTTTCAACGACAAATACTTTTGCTTTTTTGCTAATATGAACACTGACATTACTGATAGTAAAAATGATGGTGCAGAGCATAAATGAATGCACTGTAGCACAATCTTCTCATTAGCAGATAACCTCACGATTCGATCTTTTACTGTACTGGGACTTTGAGAATGTGAATGTTGAAATGAGGAATTGATATACTTACCATATTTTCCGCACTATAGGGCGCACTGGATTATAAGGCGCACTGTCAATGAATGGTCTATTTTCAAACTTTTTTTTCATATATAAGGCGCTCTGGACCATAAGGCACATTAAGCAAAACAAAACAGTCAGACAAGTCAGTCAACTTTATTAAACGCGTTCACAATAACTCTCAACATTGTTCAAACGTTAATGGGAGTATTCACAATAACTCTCAACCTCGTTCAGTTGTAACACGTAAAAATTATATGGCCATTTTGGGGTCATATATAAACACTAACGGTGAAGCATAGGTATGTATTACTCCGTGACGCTCCTGACTCCCGGAGCTTTGTAGTTTACCGAAGTCGTACCAAAAAATTTGGACGGATTATAAGGCGCACTGTTGGTTTTTGAGAAAATTAAAGGCTTTTAAGTGCGCCTTATAGTGCGGAAAATACGGTAGCTATACACTGCAATTCCACAGTTTGTATGGTGGTCAAATAGGAAATGCAAACTGTGAATGGCCAATAATAGACTGTGACACATCGGTCGGTGATGACAGTGATTGACTGAGCGAGGAAGCTTTTTGACATATACTGAGAGCTATTAAACAGCATGGTGTAAAAAGTTTTATATTTTTGTGAGTCTTTTTTGTACATTCCAGCTATTTCTAAGGTTGCTAAGGTTTGGGAGGTAGTCTTCCTTGTTCTGCCATGTTGAAAGATTAAGTATCGTGGTGCCCAAATCTAGCTTGTCTGAAAAGGTCTGAGAGCGGCCAGCTTGCTTGCACTGAAGAGCTGTTTGAACTCAGAAGATCAGGATGAGAACATTGGCTCCCTGAAGCGTGTCCCCTCAATTTAAACTGACTTTGTGCATCCAGGAGGTGGCATCTGCAGTTATTACCTTTAGTTATCAGAGGTGCGGAAAAAGCCCTTTTAAAAACCTCTGCAAATTCAACAAGTCAATGGTGCAGCTCTTTTATAGGCTTGCCTCTCTCTCTGCTCTGCCAAATGAAAATGAATGTCCCAGTCCTCCATCTAACTCTGCTTTCATGACATTCAAGTCCTGAACTCCCCCAGCAGCAACACAAGCACACCTTTATAATTTGATTCCCAATGTCCTCTTTTACACGGGGTTGCCCAGTACAAAGTGGATGATGGTTCTTCCTGAAAGCTGGTGACTCTCGCTCAGACCATAAAAGACATGCGTTTTTGCACCCCAGCAGATGCCTCAACAGCAGCGGTGTACTCGGATATGAAGCATTTGTGATACGACTCAGTGAAGTGGAGAGTATTCTTGCTGAGAGCGGTCCTTTGATGGGCGACGGGCAGCTACAATGCTTGGCAGGCCACAGGAGGCAACTGAAGGATGTAACACCACTAATGCAACACAGGCAAATCACACAATCAATCATGTTTAGTGGCAATAACGGAGCTGGCACCACACCGGGTCTAGTCAGGAGTGTGAATGAAGAGGAATAAGAAGACCCTCAGAAGTGCTGCTCACAGGGTTTAACTCTGTGTGTGGTCAAAATTCAGAGGCCATCGTTGTAAGGATGCTGTATTGTATGCGTTTTGAGATATGGTAAAAAAATATAATATCACGGGTTAATTAAGCCAAGATAAAAATTTTACCCCAATTTTTTGTCTTCCAATCTAATGTTTATCACAATGCTATTTATTTTCCCTTTTTATTAATATGAAAACATACATTGTTACAGAGAAAATGACGGTGAAGAACAGAGCATAGTTAAATTCCCAAACTAGCAGATCATCATAACTTCATATAACATATGACTCACACCCCTGTGTTGTATCCATGTTTTTATTTGACCCAATGAGATTAACACGGAGAACCTAAAGACCAACACAGTAAGAACATGCAGACTCTATACAGAAAGGAGTTCAAGGATTGAACCTGGAACCTTCTTGTGAGCGCTAACTACTCTGCCACTGTGCCACTATATTTGGTGTTTGATGTTTGATTTTTTACCCTTCTGTATTCCTAACCTTTTTGTCACAGAGTGGGTCCTAAGGCATATAGAAATTCACATATAAAGAATGCCATAAAAATGTACTAATGGATCAATTCTAAAATAAAGTTTATTATTATGGTGACCGCCAACTTCAGCTCTCACAATACATAGCAGAGTTGTAGTTTGTTTATTCATTTTAACCCCTTTCTAGTTTTTTGTGATTCAAACCTAATTTCACAATAGATGAAAATGAGATCATCAGAGCCTGACTGTCAAAAATTGGCATCACGGTTGATTTGACTTAGCTTTTTATTTTTGTGTAGTGTAGATAGTCACTTTTTGTCACTATAGACTTCCATAAACATCCAAAAATGAACTAGGACTGCAGATGGGTTAAACAATTAATGAACATGGTGATGCTTTCTTTGCTTTTCATTGTGATTGTGTGGCATTGGTGTAAACAAATGTGTAAAATTCTACATACAAGTGCAGCATCATTGTTCACAGACTATTTCAGAAACCACTCTCCACCCAGAGGAAGGATCTTGTCTAATCTCTGACATGTTTTCATGTGAATAAGCCACATGTCTTGTCTGTGTGATTTGGCTTCATTACGCTCCAGCAGAGGAGTGATGGATAAGTATGCATCTGTTTGAGAGGGTGATGTTGTAGTGCCAAGAGCTGACTGGAGCTTTGATATCACAAAACACGCTCTGCTGTCAGACTTCTGCCAAAAAGAGCAATCATTCGAGGGAATTTTCCAAACGAGCGGCAACACGCTTGTAGATTTTTTTTTATTTTTTCTTACACTGTCACTTTGATTCAGTCAGGGTCCCCATTCTGGAGGCAGTTCTACGTTACCAATGTCAAAGTCAACTTAGCGTTTGATAGTGGGGTGATATCTTCATATTTTTAAAAAAGGAATCGTGGAAAGAACCAAGTTATTGTAGCTTCATATTTAAGATGGCATTTGAATTTCTCAAGTTAGTCCTCATTAAAAGAAGTTTAAGAGACTTGCCTGCGATCATAGCTCACATTTTGCTCAAGATAAGTTTTGACTCACCGCGTTTCAAAGATGCTGCTGACTTCCGGAGCTGCAAATGGAAAAATGTCTCTGTAGATGATAGGGCGAAAAGATAAAGAACACAAATTTACAGTAAAGGCATCCCAAAGATTAGTTCTTGTCAAACTTAGAGGAAAGGCATAGAGAACTTTCCCCATACACTCACCTCTCTAAGGGAATTTCACTAGAGTTGACAGTGCATTCAAGCAAAAATCATGCATTTTGGCAAAAATAAATAATTGCTATAAATGTAAATGTCATCTATGTTTGGGGCTCGACTGGCAGTGTGTGAAAATGTACAACCAGGAAGTGACAAACAACTGAAATTTTGTGTCACCTCAATGTAAAGAATGCAACTTTGTGACTGTCATGGAACTGTCAGTGTGGTTTTGTTTGTGATAGGATTTAGTCTGTTGCAGTTCAAAGATTTTCACAAAAATGTGAAAATAAATATGAATAGGATTTTTTTTATATAAATATAGCATTATCTGGACAAACAACAAAGGAGCCTTCTACCTATTTGTTCTATTTAGGTCTAAAAAATAACTAAGTCTTAGTGTGGATCCTGATCAATTTCAGCATTCAGGATTTGTTACTAAATAAGATTCAAGATAGGGCCAAATGTGTATGTCTCAGTACATAATACTTAAAGCTGGGGTGCCCACACTTTGTCCCTCAGAATGCCAAAATAAAAATATATTACTGGTCCGCGGGCCAAATTACAAAATAATTAGCATTTAATGAGATGAATACATGCTTCTATAATTAAAACCCTTTTATTTATTATAAAGTTATTCAACCATAATAAGAACTGAGGGGTCTGGGGGTCCTCCCCTCAAACAAATTTGAAAACAGAATAAAATTGTCTTTGACTTTATCCGGTAATATTTTGTCAGATTTGACTAATATAGTCATACGTGTAATTCAATACACACTTAAAACACTGCTGTAGCATTGAAAGGGGAGCACACTGAATTATCATCATTATCATTAATAATTGGGTTTAAGATACTTGAATCACAGAAAATCCTCACTGGCTAAATCAAAAGGTCTGGGGGGCAACTTTGGCCCCCTAGCCCCACTTTAGGCACCCCTGACTTAGAGGAAAGCTCACAATTAACAGTCGTGTGGCTTTATAGGATCACTGTCTGGATGCAGGGTGAACTCTAATGCCATGGTGGTAGTACATTTTATGTAAGCACCCTCAAATTGATGTAAAACTACTATCCAAGAACAGGCTTCACTTACTCATTATCTGGCTCAGCCCAGAAGGAACTCAACATGATTGCATTATGCCAACACTCCTCTGTAAATGGCCTCAAATGACTTTTCTCTATATCTCACATTTGTTCGCACTGATGGAAACTGCCTGTATAAGTCTGTAACTGCACTTCAGTCCCAAAGCTCTTCTCTTGGTGTGAGATATCACTCTTACACGCCCCCTCCATCCTCTGCTGCCTATTCTCACCTCAGTGTCTGGCTCCGTGTCAATCAGTGATCAGTGCCACCATCTCATAGAGTGTGGAGCAGTGCATTCTGGGACATGAGACAGGGGAGGGGGCAGCAGCTGGTAACCCTAGACTTCAGGACTGGCCGCTGAGACACATTTGGGTAATCCAGTTAGCCGTCCTGAAAACTTCTTATTAACTGATTATGTGGATTCATTAGAAACACTTAGAGTGTAATGTGGTTGTGTGGGCGGCAGTGAAAACCGGAGGAGTCCTCGGCATCTGCTACAACTGAGTTATACTTGATCACCAAAGAGCCATGGTTTAAAACCTACAGACTATCTGAGCCTGCTCCATGATGTAAAGTAGGTCGTCTGTAGTCTGTTGAGGCCAGGGGAGGAACTCGCCTCAAAGTAAAACTCACCTACTATTGGTCAAGGTACTCAAGCCTCAAATTATGATTTGATGGTGCTGTAGAGGCCAGGGGAGGAACTAAGTAAAATAATAAATATGACCTAGCAGTGGTGGCTGCTGGTTTTAGAAACAGGGGAAGCTCATTGGAGGGTCTTAGGCCTACATACATGTAATATTATTTAAGCCATATGTAGCCTACACATCACATTTAAACTTTAGTTTTTTTCCTCCTAAGGAAATCAAGTATGTTTAAGCATCCACTAGAGACAGTTGCATTTATTTGATTTAAGCAGTTTCTCATTAAAACAACAGTATAGGTATATGCACTGCTTGTCATTAACTGCTGTGGCATCGCGGAGCGAGGAGAGATAGGTGGAGCGTGCTGCTCAATGAATCTGGCCCCTGTCAGTGCTTTGATCCTGGGGTCGAGCTCACAGCTACATCCGGTGCTTGTGGAGGATACATGAAGAAAAATGCGTGCTTTTACGAGTCTCCAACCAACAGAAAGGACCCCCATAACTTCAGAAAAAGTCACTAGATTAATTTGTTGTTTTAGCGTGAATGTCATCACTGCTGGAGTCTGCGTCTCACGGGGGAAAATGCTCACTCCGCTGGCCGCATGTTCCGCCAATCATCATCGATCAGCCAGCTTTCACAGCATACCCCTGCCCATAGACCCCCCAAGAAGCTCAGCATCCCTGGAAGTGACGTTTCCCCCAGGTTTTATCCAATCAGGTCTTACTTTCACACAGGTCCGTGTGGCTGTTGAGACTCAGCTGATTAATGCCGAACATACTCACGAAATTAAGCATATTCAAGTACACCTTTAATGGCGTTAAAATACTGCATTTATTAAGTTTAACAATGCATATTTAACCAGTTATTTGATTCAATTCCCTTGTAGTCGATGATCCATCGTCAGGTCATGGTCAGATAATGATTTTTTTTATGTTGTTATCTAACAATTCCATAATTTTAAAATTTTCCAATATTTTTTCCATAATTACACCTTTAACTGGTGCTCACTGGATATTCTATTAATATTATATGGTTTATAACTATTGCTAGCAGTAGTTTATGCCATAAACCTTCCCAAACAATAAAGACTTGACTTGAAGAATGAGGAAAGGAACATCCAGAATCTCCCAGTACAAACTCAACAGAAAGCTGAAGAGAACTATCCATGACAGATGAAGACTGTATGGGGAGGGTGCAGATAACAAAACCCTGAAAGTGCTTGTGCCTTTAGTGATTTATGTCAGCTTGTATTTTTACTAGAGACACAGAGCTTCTGAGATATCTCCTTCTATACTATACCCATTACACTGGACACTATAAAGATGGCCTATCCTTCACATAGGAGCAGACAGCACAGCATTTCAGCCTTCCAGTTTTCCCAAATGTATTATCATGGATGCACCAATAAATTTTTTTCAGTCCCGATACTGATACCGATATCTAGGCTTTGTGGACTGACTGATACCCGATATCCACCAATTCTAACTAAAATATAATATACGGTAACTAAAGCCAGATGACCAAACTCAAAATATCTAACTTTTGACATTTTTGAGTTACACTGTAATATATTGTAATTTGCAACATTATTTTTCTATTCATATATAGGCTAAATTACAATAAATTATATTGGCCCCATCCACAAATCCACCGATCCACCGATCCACCGATCCACCGATCCACGATCCACCGATCCACCGATCCACCGATCCACCGATCCACCGATCCACCGATCCACGATCCACCGATCCACCGATCCACCGATCCACAGATCCACCGATCCACCGATCCACCGATCCACCAATCCACCGATCCACCGATCCACCGATCCACCGATCCGATAGCCAATAGCCGATCCAATATTGGTATTGGTGCATGCACAAGATTGCTACAGTTGTGTCCGTGTGAAAAGTGCTAAACTGCCTTTTTAAAGCTGATAGATAGTACAGTACAGGAAGTCTTCTCCTTGAACCTGCTGAAATATTGATGCACTGGGGTGTGAGATGGGCCCTCCTCTCTCCACTAGACCCTCCATCATCGGTGACACATGCAGAGGTCTTTGCTGGGTTTGAGAAGAGGAACTGTCACACACAGACACATTTAGGCGTTTGCCCTCCAACAATATCCATCAAATCACTTCAGCTTTGGACCGCTGCTCTGCACATTGACAAGTGGACATAGAACTTAGAGCTTGCACAGGTCGGTCTTTTACAGCCTCCATTTATTTCCTGAAGAGGTGATGAAAAAAATGATGTTGACCTCTGTTCTCTGAGAATCTCTAAGTAAAACACCATTATCTATGACTACAATTGTGGACAAGATTTTGTGGACAACATATATTTTTTTTAATTGTAGAAGATGACCAACTGTAGAAACTATATTCATCTGATTATTGTTATTCACACAATATATACAGATATTATTTTGACAATGCAGCCAATGCAACAGTAGTCGAGGTCCCGTCCCTCTTACATTGAATAAACAAAAAGACTGTTTTATTCGTCTCTGCTAGAATTAAATACATTTATGCCATTTTTCTAAACATTTTGTGGGAATTTGAATAAGATTTGCAATATGTTACAGAAATTAAATACAAATAATAATAATTCTGACTGAAAGAATGAATACACTGTGCTGAAGTTAGAGGCCATGTTGGAGACATATACACTGTGGTGAAGTAAACAAAAGAAAAGTCATGTTTCTCAGTGTCTCTCAGATTTCTAAAGTGGGACGGTTGGATGCAAACTACTGCTGTTTTGTGTCTTTTTTTTATCCAAAGCTCTGGATCAATGCACTGCATCTCAAAGTGACGTGCCTTAAGTGCGAGCATCTTTTCATTTCACATCACCTTTTCAAACCAGCCTCTGAGAAATGATATTTAATAGCTTGAAAAATGACAAAAATAATAATATTTGAAACACACAAGTATGACGGATATGAAAACATGCCACATCCAATTTGTCAGGTCTTGTAATTTATTGGATTTGGGTCAAGGCGGTGAAAGAGGTGTCTGATCCAAAACAGATGATGCAACACGATGAGTTTAATTTTCTAAAGGCTTCTAAAGACATGTAGCATTATTATTCTTTTATATGTTGTTTAGAACTATTTGTTTTCACTTTTGGAGCCTTCAGAAACCTTGTTTGAGCATAATTATTTTTCTCATGTCAAAATAATGTAATATGTTTATTATAAAAACGCATACCTAATATCCATATGTCTTACATTCATTAAGGCCAGGCTTGCATATGAGGGTAAATTAAAAAATATAAGTACACAGTAGGTATGTATTCAATGTCCTGTGCTCACAACAGTGTGCAGCAACTCGGGCCCAATTTAGCTGAAAGTCAAGTGTTCTGTTCTGTCATTATATTTCAACTGGAGGAACAGATAACTCCACCACCACTACACCATTCGATAAAGAAAAGTCCGCATCATAGAAATATATGTGTGCTTATGTTTCTCTATGGGAATGAACCAACTGGACCCAAATAAGCTGTCAATCACCACTGTGGCCTAATTACACCAGTTATCTGCTTGTTGCCCACAAATAAACACTAGAGAAAGCCGTGTGCCATCCTGTGTGTGTGTCCGAGCAACGTATTCAGTGTGTGGTCAGTATAATGTGAACTGAATAATGCAGGAGGAGAGCCTCTGTATTCACTATGTTATGGCCCAGTGGAGTGCTAGAAAGCTATCTAAATATTTTTTCTGGGTAATAAGCTGTCATGAGTGCAATGATAACTGGACTAATGTACAAGTCATTGGAGGCAGAACATTCAGCTCTGACTGCATTGAGAAAAAATAGGACTCCGCTCATCTGTCATGTGAAAGTGAGTGACAGCAGAGAGCTCATGTAAACTGAAACAGCTCCTCACACTTTAAGCCAAGCTGCATTTAAATTAATACGGTTATAAGATTATTCAACATATGTATTTAATTATAAAAGGCTCCAAGCGGATTTTTGTATTGTTATCTGGAGCATGTTTGATGATTATCTTTGCCAAGCAGATTATGATTTTGTAGACATTGGTTTGTTAGGCACATAACTCAAAAAGTAATCCTTGGATTTTGATGACATTTTCAAGAAAGGGCAGTCATGACTCAAATAATTATTGGTGTGTATTGTGTTCTATACAATTAAAAGTTTGGGCAAAACTCCAGGCAAAGGGGTAGTAAAAAACTGAATTACTTTTAGACTACTGTGAGTTTTAGGGGCTTAAGAACAGAGCATTTACCACTAAACCAACATCCCCAGTTCAAGAACTTGGCGGGGAATTTTATGAGAAGTAACTATTTTCCTAAAGTTTCCCACAGTATAAAAATATCATTGATAGAGTTTTGTGTACAGTATAGATTCTTAGACTCTTCCAGGTCATGGCACCACCTCTGTCTAAATGTAAGACATAGTAGTGACTGAAAACTCTGATGCAACAGAGCTGTAACAATACCTGGAGACAGTGTGCTGCAGCTAACAGTGGAGAAACTATTAAACTCTAAATGAATCATTTATTGAGAATTATATTGAAGATTTTATATGGTTTTAACTCTGTTGGCAGCCTAATTTAAATAGAATTACCTTCCTTGTTTTTGTTCGAGCCTCTTCATGTTTCTGTCGGTCAGATCAAAACTTCAGGAAATCAAATGATTGCAGATAACAAAAGCTCAGTGTCTGCCTGTTGTCTTCCCTCTCCAGTCTCTCTTCACTGATTAAAGGCTGTTTGTTGATATTAAGATAGCTCTCCCATTGCTACTGGTGCCTTAAAGGGACCCTGTTGTGATCATTTGACTATTCTGAGCTTTCTATTATATTTTAGTGCTTGTTTGTGCTGATTCAAGTACTATGTGTGAATAATACTGTAGGCTGAGAAGCTGACCCTCTCAGAAGATGAAAAATGTTTCACCTTTGTTTTTAGATAAGGAAACCTAACTGTTTTTCCCTTGTGCTTGCACTGGCTGTAGTGACGAAGTGGGCGTGGCCAGCGAGGTGAAAGAGGGCCTTAAAGGGACAGATGCCAGATCATCAATATTAAGAAATAAAACACAAAGCTTGGGGAAATGACTCCTCTATTCTCTGTTGTCTCTTTTAGGTGAGCGGCATCAACGCATCAATGAGCCGTAAAAGAGAGCAGCGTGTCTTGTTCATGGTGGTGGTAATGGTCGTCTGCTACCTGTTGTGCTGGCTGCCCTATGGCATCATGGCACTGCTCGCCACATTTGGGCCCCCCGGTCTGGTCACCCCTGAGGCCAGCATCATCCCCTCCATCCTGGCCAAGACCAGTACAGTGATCAACCCAATCATCTATGTCTTCATGAATAAACAGGTGAGGACTGACCAAAGAACCAAGTAACTGTAATGTAATAGGTAACTCAGAAATGTAGTAAAGAAAAAATGTTTTCATAATAATTAATTTTTGTGTTGAATCACAAAATGCAAAGTATGCAGGATCCATTGTTGATACATACATAATACATCATTTTTACAATATCATACTATTGTGCAAAAAGCCCATTGCCTTGGCTTCACTTTGTTTAGCACCGTCAGCCTGAGTATCACTGAGCATACCTAGGATTAGCATAAAGAGACAGCAAGATGTGGGCACCCCACTGATGAAATGTCCTTCAAAAATGCAATAAAGTTTTGTATCTCAACTAAACATACACACAGGACTTCTATAGATCAAATTATTGTTTGGTTTATTTGTGTTTTCCCAACTTTAAAGGTTCTTTATTGACTTAAACCTATAATAAAAATGTTTGCAACAATTCAGAAACTAGTGTCTGTCACACTGAACAGTAAAGAGTCACTTGCCTATAACTGTCCCGTTAGTGTAACTATTAGCACCCAAAGAGCACCGATAGCATCAATGCTAATCATGATTAGCATTAGCATCTCTAAATATAATAAAATACATAAAGATTATTATTATTCTTTTCTCCTTCCCATCTTCTCCTCTTCATAGACTTTGAAAACAGCATTTCTTTTGCAGAAATGCTACAGCCATTGTACAACTAGTTAGCACCAGAGCTAATGCTTACAACATAGCACTTCATTATTCTTGAATACATCCTGATTTACCAATAACAGTTGAAGCTACCTCGATTAACCAATAATAGCCTTACTCCCAAGGTCTACTATTGGTTGATTGTTTTTAGGTCCCACAGAGTCCCAGATATCTAAATATTATATATTATTTTTTGTGTTCCTAATTAATAGCCCCTAATGCACAGTAAAGGCTATTTTAAATATTAAGATATTTTAAAATGCATGTGTTTTATATATATATATATATATATATATATATATATATATATATGTATATATATATTGGACACACCTCATTCATTCAATGAGTTTTCTTTATTTTCATGAAAAGGCAAGAAATCCCACTTATTAACCCTGACAATGCAGAGTGTGTGCAAAGCAGTAATCAGAGCAAAAGGTGCTACTTTGAAGAAACTAGAATATAAGGCGTATTTTCAGTTGTTTTTGTTAAGTACATATTTCCACATGTGTTAATTCATAGTTTTGATGCCTTCAGTGTGAATCTACAATGTCAATAGTCATGAAAAGAA
>JAVQKC010116052.1:0-11677 GCA_036025475.1 Philypnodon macrostomus
TTTATTTTTTGAAAATATCAAAATCTGTTTATTATCTTTTTATTTTTTTGCCAGATTACCACAAAATTAAACAGATAATCTGACATTACGCTCAAACAGTTACTCAGGACTTGAGTAGTCTTTTCTACTCTTTACACTCTTTACACTGTACTTTTACTTGAGTAACATTATTTTGAAGTAACAGTACTCTTACTTGAGTAAAATTATTGGCTACTCTACCCACCTCTGCTGAACATTAAACAGACACTTAAAATCATATTCTCATCATATTCTGATGCTTGGTTGAAATTCAACAGGATGAACTTATGTGCATCCATTGATTTGACGCAACATGATAATGGATGTTATCAGATACAATATGTAAGCTCAGAATTTGGGACCATCCTAATAAAGTGACCAGTTGGTGTATAGTGGGCGAGGCTTTTTTTCATCTGAAATCCAAAGTGCTGTCCTGTGCGTTGTGGTGCAGTCAGTGTATCACCATTGTGTCATGTGTGTGTCTGGTGAGGCGTACTGAATGCATATGTGCATATACAAGCTCAAATGCATGTTCTGTGTTGGGGCTTCTGTCTGAATATATGATGTGTTTATTCATGGGCTGGTGTTGGCAGGACAGACCTTCCATAGGCAGAGTCCTTCAGGGCACCGGGGACATTGGACTCCCTCATTGCCTAAGCACTGAACTAAACACTCCTGCATTATTCATGTCTATATCACTTTATTGCTGTGCTAGGTTTTCAGTCAAAGTTTTCTGCTGCACCATTTAGTGTACCCTATTGCCCCCCCAGACATGAACTCTCCTCGCCTGTCCCTGTCTACTCTGAGACAAGGGCGCAGCAAGGTCTGGAGCAGTGCTTATAGATGGAGGAGTGGACATGAGCACACTGAGACTTAGTAGCAGTAACAGTCTGTGCATTCCTTATATATGGTCTAACATTCTGTCTTCTCGGCCCGTGTGCTCGCCCCAGCTGTTTCCTATTCACATTCTGTTTTGCGTTCTTTCACCGTAACATCACGTGACTCCTGATGAAGAGTACAGGAAGTGGTTGAAACATGTGATGGTTATGGTATGAACATAGCACTGGTCTGATTGAAAAGAAAAGCTCAATAATGAAATGCACCAGAAGTGTGTGTCCCCGCGTACCCGCAGGTTTAGCATGAACATGGGGAAAAATAAAATAAATACAGTATCTGAATTTAATTTATTATTATTTAGCTTCATTTTTTTATATACAAGCAGGACTTTTTGTTTCTTGTTCATTCTTGTGATCAGCTGTTGCAATTCACTCTCAAAACATGAATGGATTTAAATCAGTGGTTCTCAAACTGTGTTACAGGTACCATTGATGGTACGTGGGTTCTCTCTGGTGGTACTTGGACCGGGTTTTGTCCTTCTTAGCCTAGTTTAGTCCATGCCAGGTAGACCTGGTTTAGACCTGGCCAGAACTGGAGTCAAATGTGTTCATGGTTTATGTTTATCTAGTTGGACACAGGTTTCGTTCTGGATTACGCCTGTTTAAGAGCTAATTTAGTCTTGGTTTATATGTGGTATTTTCTGGGGCTGTACTTGGTGTGAAAAGTTTGAGAACCACTGATTTAAATAGTAATAATATATTACAATAATAATTTTACATAATTTTATACTTTATGTTATTTTGTTTATGCATCCAATCCAACCAAACCTACACACAATCTTTGGAGAAATACTGCTGGCTCAGGAGGTAGAGGGAGGTCCCCACTTCATTGAACTTTGCCCTGCTTCATTTGACATTTGTGCTCATGGGCAAGACAGTTTACTCAACTTTTGTTTTATTATTATTGTATGTGTTGTGTTTTGAGTTTCACTTCTCTGTCTGCCCTGAACAACTGTGATTACATTATTACCAGTGAGTATGTGTATGTGGGAGGATTTTTCCAGTTTTTCCAGCTGTAAAGGGCTTTGGGTGACTTTTTAAATAAATCCCCTTTCTTCCCCCAACTGTCACTTCTATAATAGTTCAGGTCTGTTGTATGTTGTATTGTTTTTCTGAGTTCTTTAAACACATCCCTGGGATTATCCAGACCCAAAGATCAGGGGAGAATCAAAGCCCATATCAGGCACTGTGCTGGAACTGTGCTGGAAAAGATAAAGCCTGTCTGTAATCTTCATCCTGGGACCACTGTGTCTCTACAGGGGCCCTCTTTCATAAGGGCCCCATACAGCCGAGGGAATAAAGGAGACCTGAGCATGTTCCTGTGGGAGTTCTCCTGTCCGAGGTCGCCCCATAGATCTGCACATCTCCTTAATCCGCTCTCCACATCCCCTAGGAGCTAAACAATGGGCTCAGAGATGTTCGCGTCCTGGCAACAGATAGACATCCAGGGACTGTGGAGAGTGAAAAACTGGGCTGAGGCATGTGGAGATACAAAGATACTGGATACACTTGGTTTTGGTCAGGCTTAAGATATAAGATTTTATATCAAGCGAGGATGTAACATGGACTTTTTATTTGTTATTTTTAGCTTACTACTAGGTAAAATGTTTACCTAGTTGCTCCTCCTCTGTAAGCTCCCCCCTCCCTGGGTACAGTGCAGCTTACCCGCCCCCGAAAATATGGGGTGGCAAGTGTTGCTTCTGCTAGTTACTCTGCTACTTTTCAGGATCGTCGTTTACATTGATTGCAAACATACATTCGTTTTAATGAGATGTCTTGGCTAATCATTCTTTTTTTACCAACAAAAGGTTAAGATCTCTTTATGTTTATGTTTATTTTTTGAATAGGACAGTGCACATGTGTCTATCAGTCCAACATGGGATAATTTTCATCTGTAGTCCCACTGGCAGGTTGATGGTAAGGAGAAAAGGACATGCTAGGCTCAGACAACAAAACACATACATACAAGATTAGTCACATAGTAAAAAAAAGACATGCAATTACTAAAACATACACACATCAGATCAGAGACCAAGCACAGAACACTAAAGTCACATTACAACAGCCTCTCCAGAGATAATTATAATGTTAGTCCAGGTCGTGTTGACATAATTGATTTTCTAACAGATCTGTTAAAGACATTAAATGATGTAATGTTTCTTATTCCTGTTGGTACGCTATTCCAAGAACATGAAGCACAAACTGAAAAGGCAGATTATCCAAAAGAGCTTTTTCTGAATGGGATTTGACAGTCTCGTCATGTGGCTCTGTTTAGGTTTAACTGAATAAAGTCCTTTAATAGCCATGAAGGATTTTATAAAGAAGCACACAGACGCGGCGCTACCATTAGGCAAAAGGAGGCAGCTGCTTAGGGCCCCAAGCTTCCAGGGCCCCATAAATGAAGCCAAATCAACAGTATACATTTAGTTAGGATTGTACATTGATGCAATACATTTAACTTTTTATCAAGGGTTTTTAGTGTCTGCTTATCTCGCTATTGGCAGTAATGCAGTCTTGCTTGTCGTCACACAGTAATTTATATGAGAAAGAATCACGGCATTTATATACAACTGTGAGGCTTCTGTTGCCTACATTTGATTTTATCTCTGACTTTTTTAATGTGTATTTTGAATGACAGTTGTGAGTCTTAGCAGTGTTAGAAAAGAACATACTGTTTCATTAACATTGAGATTTCAATCAAGATCAACCAGTCACCATTACAGATGACAGCTCCTCTGCAGACTGTTCTCAAATTCATTCACTATAGGGGCAATTTACACTAACCAATTTTTAAAACGCATGGATGTTTTTGGGTGGTGGTAGGCAGTCCCGAGACACCACACTTGACCTGAGGTTTGAACCCCTCACCATCAACATTTCCAGCCTGTTAGAAATCAGTTAATTCACAAATCAAGATCACTATCTCAAATGGGGAGCTAGAACTGGTTTGAACGCAATCGGTATAGTGTCCCTAATCTGACACTGTCTCGACTCTTCAACATCAGTCTGCATGTGTTTTATGAAACTCTTGTAACCCTTACGAACATGTGAGGAGTTAAATCAGAGAGCAGAGGTCCCAATGGGACTGTTCGCAGTCACTGAAGGAACAGAGTAAGGAACTAATTGGAGCTTCACTGGTCTAGCCGCACAATTCACCACAAAGGTACAACAACTGGGCCTCTCAAATGCCAACCCTGGACAAAGCATCAGGAAAGATTTTGAAATGATGTCTGATCAAATATAATGACTTAGCAGGGATACATTTGAACTGCGCTCTGACTTGGTGGGGGGGTTAAGGACACCACTGAAATTGCCTCGGAGTTAGCATCTATGCTCTTTGCACAACAATAGATACTGACAAAGACCAAAAGACAGCACTGCTAAAATGTCAGCCGGTTGGGGTCCCTCTCTGTCTATCTCGATCGATAAAGCCACCTTTGACAGTGGCGGCCATGTTGTCACTCTGACATTTGGCTCGTTTTTAGCCTCACCTGGTTTCGCAGCATATAACAATGGATTAAATATAGGATCGATAATGCACTCCAATGATACATTCAACAGCGGAATAATGGATTCTGATGGAACTGAACAAATACCTGCATGGGGCATTTGTATTCTGTGCATGGCGCGCCTAACAGCCGTGCCCGTTGATGTTTCATTACGGCCTTTCCGCCTGTGTGTTTTATTTCGCTCTCTACCCATACAATCAAATAAAGGATATAGACGTGATTTAATCAAGGCTGTGGCGGTAAAGTCAAGCCAACCTCTTGTGTATTTATGAAGAGTGTTTGCGTGCGTGTGCGGGCCTGCATCAATGTGATCTCACGCCCATGAATATCGCACCATTGTTTGCATTTCATTCAACAGATATAGGCTTTGTGCAATATGTATAATAAATAGTGGAAATGAATTGATCTTTAGCACATGTCAGGGTGGGTTTTGAGTTATGGTGCCTGGGGTGTGCGTCTGTGTGGTGTTTGTGACTGGAATGTGCATGTGTGGTTTAGCGCTAGCCCATACACATTGTTTACTTGTACGTGATGCCTGTGCCATGATCGTATGTATATTTGTATTGCTCACATATGTATTGTAAATGTATCAGTGTGGTTGGATATATGGAGTATTAGATGGAAACTGCAGTATGCAAATCCAGATGTTTACTAAGACCACACATTATTTATTATAAAGCGTGGTATTATTGAAACAGTGGTATTATGGTGTATTAGCTTGGGGCTAGCTGCAGTTGGACCAGACTGGACCAGCTTATGTTCTGTGGAGACACACGTAGACACACTCCAGATATGTACTGGGCATTATCTTTGTATAACAGGGCCTTCCACAGAACACAGTCTTCCAAGTCAAAACAATCTGAGTGGTCTTTTGGGGGCATTTGTAATTATGTACGTCTCTGTGTCAGTCCTGCAACTAACTGACCACTGTCCATGGTGTAGTCTGCCTAGTTGTCCCATAGTAGCTTGGCTCCAGGGGTTAGGCAGAAGAATACAAATACATATATATTTATTTGAGGGTGGCTGTGGCTAATGATGTAGACAGGTTGCCAACTAACCAGTTTGGCAGTTTGATCCCTGTCCGATTAATACTCACCTTGCATGCATGTCTGAATGTGTTAGTGTGATTTTGGTGCATTGGTGATTGATAACTAAATCCATTGAAGCGGATGGCTGCCAAGTCTGTAGGGCTCATGTGTATGTCTTCAGGATGAATAAATAATGCACAATATGACAGTTTTATTATAGCTATTATTTTTTTGTAATATAATATTAACATTACCTTTAAGTAGATATGTTTCAGTCGACACAGGCCCTGTCCAATCTCTGGTTTTGTTATGTTTTCCATGTGGGTGTTTTGGCTGTGTGCCGTGCCCGGGGTTGTGACTGACGTCTGGAGCGCTCTCTGTTTAAACATCTCTTCACGTGTTTCCTTTTTGATCAGCGTGTGCCATTCTTACTGATTTTCCAAATCACTGATGCTTGTCAAAGAATTAATTACCTGGATCGTTGCTTCGCTGACTCCGGCACCAGCTGTGGGCTTCACCGGTGCGACCTCGGCATTCTCCCGGCATTCCCACCTAATCACCCACAATCCATTTCAAAGTCAAGCTTATTGGCCCTCCACCTAGAGAGTAATGTCGAATTAGACCACATCCTGACAGAAACACTTATTTGCATACAGTGTGGGGCAGATTAGCTTGCGGCAGCCTGCCAGTGGGAGGTGGGTTTCGGCATCACCACCACGGCTAATGGCAGTTGCCTCCTACAGTTTATTAGATATGTCATGGTGTAAAGCATTGTGGCAAGTGCACGTCCTCCACATGTTATTAACTCATGTGCAGATCCATGTCTTCATCAACTGTGAGAGATGAGCTGCCCCACACCTTTGCAGTAGGCCAAAACAAAAAAACACACATCTATGTCCTCCGCCCCATCACTTTCTCCCCCCCGTCACCGGTTTTCCCCCTTATCAACTCCTCACCCGCAAATCTCTATCACCACTTCAGCAGCAGACCATCTCACTCTTCTTCATCAACAGAATTACAACAAAACCAATGCAGTGTTCTCCACACCATCACCACCATCACCAGCAACTTAATTTCCTTTATAACTCCCGTGACAGCAGATGCATCTCACTCTCCTCTATCAACATGTCAGCAGTGGAGCCATCTCTCTCTCTTCAAACGCCCCATCACCACCTCAACAGAAGAATCATTTCACACTCCTTCATCACTATCTTAGTAGGAGAACTGTAGCAGATAAACAGCCCCAATACCTTTGCAGCAGGTGGGAGAGGGGTGGCCATTTTAGATTTGGGAAAAAAAGTTTGTCTTTATTATCATCATGCAAGCAGATTCGTCTCCATCTCTACCTCTGTAGTAGAACCATCTCACCCTGCTGCACCACATCCCAACAAACCATCCCACTATTCTTTTCTCTAGCAACAAACATCTCTTTCTCTCTTTTGACCCCACCTCAGCAGCGGAACAATCTAACTCTCCTCCATCACCACCAGAACCATCTCACTCTCCTCTGGGCTATCATGACCTCAGCAGAGCACCATCTCACTCTTCTCCATCTCCACCTCAGCGGCAAAACTATCTCAGTCTTCTCCATCCCCAGCTCAGTGACAGAACAATTTCTCTCTCCTCTGCCCCATCACAACCTCAGCAGCAGATCCATCTCCCACACCTTTGCCGCAGGGAGGGAACGAGAAATCCATTTTAGATTTAGTAAAAGTAACTCTTCAATGTGAGCTGAAGACTCTCTTCCATCCCCACCTCAGCAGGTCCATCTCATTCTCCCCTGCCCTATCACCACCTTACCAGCAGAACCATTTAACCATCCTCCATCACCACCACAGCAGCAGAACTATCTCAGTCTCTAACATGTTACAATATAGTCATTTGCTTAGAGTGTGGGGCAGATTAGCTTGCGGCAGCTTGCCAGCGGGTAGCTAGTACCAGCATCCCCACCACTGCGGCTAATGGTAGTTACCTCCTACAGTTTATTATTTAAGCATTGTGTTATTAGCTCATGTTCAACTCCATGTCTTCATTAACTGTAGCAAATGAGCAGCAACACACCTTTGCCGCAGGTGGGAGAGGGGCGGCCATTTTAGATTTGGTGAAAGAAGACATGGGTTTATTAGTGGATGGTGTATATTGAGGTGGACGTCTCAGAAAGGCCTGGTATTATTACGATGGTAGTCATTAAGGGAAGACTGGCTCATGCTGGGTCTCATATGCTTCTGTCTGACTTCAACATATGGCCATGTATTGCCATTAAGGGAGTCTTTTTACAATCTTAATTCATTTGAAATTTCAGTATAGTCATCTTACGGAATAGATCCGCAACTCTAATGAGAATAAATTATAATTTTTTTCTCTGATGGATTCTCTCATAATAATTTATGTATTCAACTTATGTCACTGTTACCTGTTATTAAGGTCCTTAATGGCTAGACCTACTGCCAACGACTTTGGGACACTAAGTCCTATGTTTATCTTTGAAAAGGGAAAAAAAAAGAGGTGAGAACCCACAGTACCACAAGGAGAACATGCAGACTTAATTCTTTACCACCATGCCGCAGTGCACCCCATTCTACATGATCACAGTAATAATGTATATGTGTAAGATATATCACATTTTATGGGACAGTGTGGCATATTCCTACGCTGCACCATTAAACACAGCACATTCAGCATTACCCTGCTGCTGGGCCATGTGAGCAAGCTGCGCGGTGGGGACGCACTGTAGACAGACTGCATGACATCAGCGGCTCGAGCACTCAATGACCCCTCACTGGCAACTGAGAAGAAGAGAGAGGAGAGAGAGGATGTAGAGTTTGTATGTCCTCTTTGTGTTACTGTCGATTCTCACTTCGTCCTCCCACCATTGAAATACAGGAATGTATTAGAGAACTAGAGATTCCTAATTGGTCATCGTAATAATGATAATGCATTATAATTATATATAACGCTTTTCTGAACACTTGAATACTAAATAATTGCATTATTCATCCACTCCTCAGTCACATGCTGGTATTGGTAAGCTACTGTAGCCACAGCTGGCCAGTCTGGTTAGGTTACACTTTATTGTCCCCATAGGAAAATGTGTCCTCTGCATTTGACCCATCCCTCAATGCTGCTGGGCAACTTGTCAGGACCAATGGGCAGCCACAGTGCAGCACCCAGGGACCCATGCGTCTCCAGACCTTGAGCCAAGATTTTAGTCAGGGTGTACCTAGCTGGAGATTAACCTAATGTTGATGGTGGGAACCCACCCAGACATGGGGAGAAACATGCAAACTCCACATATAAGGGCCCTGGTGCCCAGTCTGGGACTCGAACCTGGGACTTGCTGTGAGGCAACAGTGCTAACCGACCCACCACCGTGCCGCCTGACGGACACAAGGCTGCCATTCTGCACCTAACTTTCCTCCAACCACCACGCACAACCACATTCATACATAGGCAAGTGGTTTAAGTTTGAACAGTTTCGAGTGGGATTCGAACCACCAACCCTCCGGTTACAGGATGACCACTGAGTCACTGATGACTGTGATTGAATGAGTGCATGGTTGCCTCTTTGTGTCTTTTAATCTGCTCTATATGGCTTCCTCTACCACCACAACAGAGGCTCAAGTTACCCACCACCCTATGAAGGAATAAGCAGAAGTCTCTCCAGATACTAGGGCTTCCTCCACTGTCAAAAGGCACAAAGGCATGGCTGGTTAACTGGTGATGGCCCATGGTGTTGCTGGCCAATCAGGAATAATAACAGAATGAATCCAAATTGAATCAAGTCAAGGGACTCTTTGCTTGTCTGTGTATGTGATGTATAAACCTTTGGTCTATTCCCTGGAGAACTGTTGTTCTAATGTTGAGGTTTTTTCAGTTGGGTCCAAGTTTTGTAAAATCCTTTAGCTGCCCAAGACAACCACAGTGCTGTTTTAACACAATTTTAACCCGTAGAAGCTCAAAGAGTGAGATGGTTCTGCTACAGAGGTGCTGATTGAGGTGAATGAAATAGTTCTGCTGCTGCTGCTGCTGCCGTGCTCATGGTGAAAGAGAGTTCTGTATATATGGGATGGTCATATGAACGAGGAGAGTGGTTCTGCTTCCGAGGTGGTCAAAAAAGAGGATGAGGTGTTCTGTTGCTGAGGTGGTGATGGGGAAGCAAATAGTGAGATGGGTCTGCTGTTGAAGAGGCCTTGTTTTCTGTTCAGTTTGCAATTGGAGTGTTGACAAAAAGTAAGATGTTATGATTTACAAGATGATTCAAACACATCGTGAACTATATCCTTTCAAAGAAGATTGACTGTTTTAAAAAATATATATTTTAGCTTTAGGGAATGTCGAGTTTGATTTTCCAGTGTTTCAATGGCTCAGGCTTTTCTCTTCCATCCCGTCATATTTGAGTCCGATGTTGTGGTAAATGGTGATTCCTCTGGTTTGTGTTTGGAGTGTCCCAAATCAGCAGGATCAGAGTGCTCTGATAAAGGTTAGTGCTGGATGGTCCACAGAGAGCTGATTTAACAATTAATTTTTTTCAATTTTTTTTTTTTTCATTTATATTTTAAAATAAAATTGGTAAATTGCCAATTTTCTGGACCCTCAAGAAGTGCTTTTATGATTCATTTCACTATAAAGTTACTGTTGGATGGTAATATGGTCATACCTACTACCTCTCCAACCAAAACCAAACACTAATCACAGAGCCAAACTGATAGGTAATGTGGGTTGCCCAAGGACACAGCAACAAGTTGGAGCGGGATTTGAACTGCCAACCCTCCAGCTGTTGGACAACCTCTCTACCAACTGATACTCTGCCACATTAGAAAGTCATATGTCATCAAACAAAAAGCTAAATTTTTATTTGATCAACAATGTGATCTGCTCCATATTACAGTACAATGATATCAGCTACAAAAGTAAAGGGTATCTTGAGAAGCACCAATAATAATGAACACCTTACAGCCTACTTTATATGAATCATCACAATCGGGGCATCACCTCCTCTGACCTGGCCTTTATCCCACTGACTAGTTCGTCCTGTGTCAATTTGGACCTCATTTATGAAGCCTTCATTCATTTGCAGGCTACTTTTAGCATTTCAAAGCCTTGTCTATCACCGCGAGAGAGTAATCGGGTGTTCGCAGACCGGCCCTGGGCAAACCGCTCCCTCCGCGGATCTGTGAAAAAGCACCCGCACTGAAGTGAAAAATTGGCCACGAGTCATTATGCAGGACACCGAACCGCCTGCCATTTCCTGCCTCTGCCAGACCCTCCTCTGCTCCGTCTATTTGCAATTAATGATTGAATTTGAGCCGCGATTGTGGTGCATGTGTGTACACGTTTCTCAGCGCGCGCGTGAGGCGAGAAGGCTTATCTGCAGCCTATATGGAAACACGGCTGATTATTTCCCTCCTCTTCCGAAGCAGTGCTGTGTGTTTTGGGATTAGCTCTTTTCTGTGCGCACTCGCTGGCTGCAGGCGACTTCTCCGGCTCAATAACCCCCCTCCCTTTCTCGCTCCCTCCATTCCTTTTGCCTTTTTTTTTCTCTCGACACACTAGCCAGTCCTGGGAGTATTACATCACCCTGATGTAATGTCTAACCAATCACAGAGCAGTACAGCTAAAGCTTCCAAGATTATGGAAGTGGGTAGCTCAGACTGGGTAATGAGAGAGCCAGCAGCATCACACATTTGCAAGAATAGCCTCCGGATCTTTTTTTTTTCTTTTTTTTTTTTTCATTCGCTGTAATTCCTAAAGATCAGAAATGAAAATACAGTTTCAAGGTGCCTTCTAGTTTTTCACTTTTCACACTGCTCATCGTATGCATGTGAATTACTTAGTTGTTGGAAGTAATTATAAAACATACACAATTATAACATGTCAAATACAAAAAGTGTTTCAAATGAAATGGTGATTGTCTATGTGCACTGTAAAACTGGAATATTACGTAAATGTGTCTTAGTTTCAAATTATCTCATTACACTACATGGAAGGTTTGCTTGATGAATGTGAGACTGGATGGTTGTCTGTCAGTGTTGCCAGATCTTCTGAAATAAACAACCAACCAAGTTGATGAAAACAAGCCCAAAATATGCGACCTTCAATAAAACCAAAAACAAGGCCTGTGCTGTCGTCCCCGACAGCAAAGTGTATATCGGCGAAAACGACCCCATACGTCTGCCCCGTACGTCTGCCCCGTACGTCTGCCCCGTACGTCTGCTACAACTATTAC
>JAVQKC010116053.1:0-11772 GCA_036025475.1 Philypnodon macrostomus
TCTCTCACAGTGGACATGCACCTACGATGAAAATTTCAGACCCCTTCATGACTTCTAAGTGGGAGAAATAGCAAAATAGCAAGGTGTTCAAATACTTGTTTTCTTCACTGTAATTACTCAGTTAAAAAAGGCTAAATGGATCCAGCCTTAAAATCCAAAATTTTAAACACATGTAGATTTTGGCCCTGGAAAAACATGACATAACCCTTCACATACGTCAGTCCAAAGTGGGTTAAAAGTGGGTGACAATGAGAAACAGTAGTTAATAATCTGAATACACCTGCAGCAACAGCCAGTCCCCCTCTATTACAACTTTTTAATGAGTACTCTACTTCCAACAGAGCTCATTGGTCCAACCTTGGGCCCACTGCCTCCACAGCATTTTCCATGACATTTCACAAATGCATTTTAAAGGCCACAAAAGTTTGTCTAACAGTGGGGAGTTGATTGAAACAATCTCCATAGTTAAGAAGTGTCTGAAAGTTTCAGGCCAACCAGTATATGTGCAGGCATTTGGCACCATCATCTTCATTCACTGTCACATTGACTCAATTTGGGCAATTAAGATTCACCAATACACTTTGCACATGCATGTATGCAGCTGTCAAGCACCACTAGTTTTAGAATTTAGAAAGAAAATCAATGTAGTAAAGAAAAGTCCAAATTAGTAGAACGTTCAAATAAAGATCATGTTTTCTCTCTGAAGTTATGGTAATCTGAGGCTTTCTTTTTCAGATATGAGCTTACCAAGACTTTGCAGAAACAATACAACCTTTTCAAAACTTGATCCGTCACAAACAAATCATACATAATAATGATACATGACTCTGCTCAGCGGACATTTAAGGGACAACTTCCAAAGGCTTAACAAAATGTCACAATGAAATGTCAATGTTATGACCTTTTGAAATCTGTATTTTCAGAACACCACATAACAGACAAACCTTACCTCACTAAGTGAAAATGGGTTAATATTACTAAATCAGTTGCGATTCAGGTCATCCTAAATGCAAACTAGGAATGCTAACCTTAACATTAAACACTCAAATGAAAACTCAAAGCATTGAGAATAGACCTGTGTCAAGCCATTCCAATTCCATTTCTGAGAATCTGATCAAAATACAACCATTACTTTATGTGTTATGATGTTCAAACATACAAACTAAAAGCATAACCAACCTTTGTTAATAAAAACACCTAGTATTATGTAACAGATGTGAGTCCTCTCCTGATTCCACAGTGCAGGATCCCTCTGTGTTTTCCCGCTCATTGATTTTCCATCTCACTCTGAGCTTCCTGTTGTTTCCTGGATCTCTTCATCTGTTTCATCTCCTGTCACTGTCTTTCATCTACAGCCTTGCGCTTGACACAGACCAACTCTATTTCTTCTACTGCACCAAACCAGGACTCAGCCCAGCAGACTCTATTAAAACCTTTGTGATTGCACCACGCTAAGGCTGGAAAGGACAGAGGACACTTTACATGCAAAAGACTTGCTGTTCAACTCCATCAATGAACGACGGTCGTGAGCATAGATACCAGAACCGGCTGTATTTGTTTGCTATGCTGTCGACAAATCAAGGGGGTCTCAAAAAAGGTCCACAATTTCAGACTTTTCATCAGATAAACTAAAATATTCATAGACACAGATGCATGTGTATAGTTGTTTACCCAAAGTAGTTTTATATACTATATTAATGATTTCATATTTTATTTAGGTCATGCAATAGAATGGTGTTTCGAGATACATTATGAGGGTTTGCAGGTAGGGTGGAGCCTATCCCAGCAACTGTGGGCCTAAGGCGGAACACATCCGGGAGGTTTAGATTCAGTTTGACATCCATCTCTTTTAGGGCTTCACAAGATATTGCAAAATTATCTTTATTGCAATATCAGCAAATTTAATCTAAATATATTGCATTAACGCCATGGTCTTTAAACTGAGACAGACTTACGCTGTTGAAATGATTATTATATGAACTATTTCTGCTTTATTGAGCTCACAAAAATATTGATATCACAATATTCAATGTGGTTATGAAATATTCCCTAATGTCTGATGTAATGAGGAAGGAAGGCATGCTCTCCTTGTTGAGACGAAGCAGCTCTCGCCTCTGCCACAATACACGACGAGGTTGAAATAGAAATCATTTTTACAGATTTTTTTTTTAAGTTTTTCAGTCTTGGTGAATATTTTTTATATTTCTATGACTAATGTGTTTATGATGGACTCTAGAAAACAGCTTTTGCCCTAATGCTCTCTCTCTGGCGGTGGTGAGTGTTTGATGAGCCGTGGAGGAGCAGGGCGTGAGGGTAAAGCCGGGTTAAGGCCTAAAGGAACCTGCTGCAGCTCTGTCGACTCAGCACAAAGCCTCTCCCTCTTTGTAGAAGGATATGATCAAAGAGTGTGTTGCGCATTCGGAGGATTCACCGCGTCAGGAGCAGCACAGCTAATCAACACGGACGTCCCATTATGTTTCCCAGTGGGTTTTATCATCAGGTGCCCTACGTCCCGAGTGTCTAAGCAGCAATGCGCAAAGTCGCTTAAATTCGGCGCACGTTGAAACGTAGAGTTTTCTGAGAGAATGATGTTTGACTATATTCACCCTTAGTATGTGCCAGTGGATCGAGGTCTTTGATCGGTAATGAGGGAGGTAGAGCCGAGGCGAGTGGTGAGGCCTGTTGTTTCAGATAAAGATCACACCATCAAAGCACTTTCTACTGCTGCACTGTTACACAACTCTGGTTACCCCCCTACAACCTTGTCTCACCTTTGACCATTTGACCGACTAAAAACTCTATAGACTTTTCACATGTGGCAAAACCAAAAGGACCTGTGTACCTGGATGACACATCCAAGTGTAGTGTACCGCTCCACCATGGTTCTAACTTCCAACATAACATACAAATTTTTAACATACAATTTAAATAGACAACTCAGTTTTAATGCTTTTGTCAAAAGAGATATGAAAGAGTGTATGTGTTTTCTCTCACCAGAAAACAATATTATATTTTACAGTGTTTCCTTGCATTAGACACACACGCTTTTTATAGTAACAGTTCCTTTAGCCTTCTCCATTACTACACGCCAGTATTTTCTCACTTGTTGATTCCAGATATTAGATATTTGTCTACATTTTTATTCATTTGTACATATAAAAAGATATTGTGTAGTAAATATATAATGCCATTATCTGAACATAGCCAACCTTTGCCAATTTATTTTTACTTCTCAAAGAACTCTCCATGCTAATAGTTAATTACATTTATTTGTCATGCTCTTTTGGCTTGTCTGTCAAGGGTTAACACCTAAATACAGATTCATAGACTTTCATCTCGTGTCTGTTATTCGTTTTTTTTTTAATGCTTTTCAACATGGTCCTGGCACAGTCTCAGTCAATTAATTTTCAAACTTTTATGAAGACAGCTCCTTGTTTGCTTTATCTGCACTGACTGCACTTCATCAAATTAGAAATAATTAGACCACTTGTCTTTGCTTGAGGATTTTGGGAGAATTCTCAATGAGACACTCACTTGTGAATATGAAGCTTATGCGTTCTATTCAACTGGAAGACTACTGGCAGTTGCTGCATCAACAGCTCTACCTCTTACCTTACCCTGCTCTCCTCCAGCCGCACCTCTACCTCAGCCTTCTCAGCCGGCTGCTTTTAAACCACACAACTAACCGCATCTCCGGCCACCCAGCTTATGCCGTGGCCCTCCTCTACCCCATCACCACAATCCTCCACAACATCACCAACCTCCTCCACCCCATCACCACCTAAACCGCTCATCTGCATCATCCCTTCAGCCTCTCATCTGGCCGCTCCCAATTCTCCTACTCTATTCTCTGGTCATCTCAAGCCACTACTAGTGTCTAGGCACTGAGGTGAAGACTTCATCCTCATACACGTTCAGATATATATCTCCATGCACATGTCTTTCCACTGGGGTCCTAAGTGCCAATTGTGTATTTTATCACGCTCAATAAATCATCTCTAATGCCTATTTGTTTCTTGTGAGTCTCTCCGGGTTGAATAGTTTTTGAGCAGCACTGATACAATACATGTGGGTATGTGTGAGTGAACCTGGTGCCCGCTTACCGTACCTCATCGTCACGTATCGGCAGCTGGGAAGTGAACTCGCAGGTATTCTCTGGAGCGACAGTCGGCCTGCAAAAAAACAAAAGACAAAAAAATCTGTTGTCACAAAATGTTTTGGTTTCACATCTGCACCGGGAATGTGTTTGTGTCAAGTCTGAAAATAAACATAATTCCCTTTCAAGGAGCCTCATTAATCACCTCTGAACATGAGTCATGACTAAGTCTTTCTACTTTTGTACTTGGCTTCTGTTGCAATCTTCATTTTGGATCTACAGTTGTCTACATAAACCTGCTGTGCTAACCTTTATATCAGGTAAGGTTTTATACATGTGCTCGTAATAGTTTTACGTCCATGGACAAAAGTAGCATTTGAGGGCTGTCAGAGACTAGACCCAGTAATTTTTGTTAATTACAGTATTTTATTTTTAGTTCCTTCTGAATATATTCTTTATGTGACAAAGAGCAGCAGCAGGAATTATGTGCATTTTGAGCTAAACTACAGAATGTTGACATCATTGAATTCTCTCAGTGTTGGTCATACAATCAGTTCAGGGTGCAGTGCTATTTTGTAGTTTTTGGCGCTAATCTTGTGACCATAACTGAGATGAACAATTACAATTACATAAGACTGTGCAGAGTTCCATTTTTACAGAGTTAGCATATAATAATGAAGCCAAAACTCAGTAATTAAGACATAGATTAAATATTTGCAGTCAATTTGCACTTTCAAAAAACAGACTCCAATGCCTCTGTCTTTTGATCAGCATTTGAGTGTGTGAAGTCATTTCAGTTCATAACAGGAGCCTGCTAATCAAATCACGTTTTGCTCTCTTCTGATGTCTCTTATACTATTTAGATGCAAATACAGCTACCTCAAGAGACTGCATGTAGAGGTCTGCATGAGCAACGGGCACTATATGCTCAGTAAATGAAAGCTAGTTTTATTCCCAAAAGCATCAAAAAGACTCTCTCCACTGCCCGGGAATGTCCATTTGTAGTGAGACTGTGAATTAACATGATGTGTGGAAAATACACTGGCTATGACCTGATCCATGAAGAGGAACAGACATGCACACGTTACATGCATATGAGTGACAACTGGACACCTGTTTGAGACCTCATCAGATTTTTGAATGAAGCTGTAAAAATGTCCCTAGAAAAATCAAATTTGCTGTATAGCATGTTTCTGTAATTATAGTTTAACCATAACTACTGTGACCGGTAGCATTATCTATTGGACATTATATTAGGTTGTGTTTTCCTTAGTTATGGTTAGCCTGCCTGAGAATATTTTCACCTGCAACCCAGGTATACTGTTTTATTGCTGTATATGCTGTATATAATTATTGACCTTGAGCCAAACAATTTTCTATTTGCATTTTATTTAAGTGAATCCTATAACTTGAGGGTGCACACACAAATCACACACATAGTAGTCTACAGGTAGATGCACAGTGTTGTTGTTGCAGTGGCCTAAGGCAGCTCTTTATCCTACAGCTCCAGAGCACTCAAGCCCTGCAGCCATGTCCATCTGCCCTCTGTTCACTCCTGACTCTTATACAACCTTTCCTTGACAAATCATTTCTCTTTCTATGCAGTAAACTCTTTCCACTAGTGCTATAAAACATAAACCAGGACTGAAGGCGTAACGCTCTTAAAAGGCCCTACCACAGAATTCCTTTTTTGCAAACTTTTAAGCCAAATTCTGAAAAATAAAATAAAATATTATAATAAAATATATAACTAAATAGTGCAAAAAATTAGACAGTGGCAGTATCTTATATACAAATGTTGGGACCATGTTGGAAAATAAGTGGTACTAATAAAAACTGTTTAGGGGTACATTTGACCATTGAGTCACCATTTTTACAGCCATTGTTATGCATTAAATTATAATCCTGTTATTAAACTGGATTTGTTCTTGTCTCCCATGTCTTACAACACATGACAGTTTGAGTTTGTAAATGACTAAATTATTCTACATCCACACAAACTTGAGTATGACATTGTACAGCTGGCACTGTCAACACTGTCAATGATTACAGATGTTTAAGTCTGTCATCGTCTGCTTCTACATGCTAATGGAACGTTTGGCACCAAGGCTTGTCTGTTTCCTTCACATTTCATTAAACAATACATTCTTATATGCTGCCATGTCATATATACATGTCATGCCAAATTGATGCAAACTGTGCTAAATAGATTTTTGGAGTTTTTTTAAGGTTCCACTTCGTGTTCTAGAAACGGAGAAATTCTATGCATGTGTCCTCTTCATTACAAAAGAATCTGATATTTTTTTAACAACAATAATTTAGAAAAATGTATTGTTTATTATTTGTACCTATTGTAAAATGCCAAGGAGTCAAAATGTATGTTCACATGAAATTGGCTTTTTGAATTGCTTCTCCTACCTTTACTTCTTACTATAGGTCAGCATTCAGAATCATAATCCTAAACGAGCTGAAGCAAATGTAAGTGTAAGATCACAATTAACTATACATAACATGACAGTAACTATAGTAACATAGAGCAGTAATAAATAGGCTTTACATGAGGCTGTGCTGAAGTGTGGAGCTTGGGGGCCTCTTGAACTGAACACTTTTCCAGTTTTACCCACACTCACACTTATGTAAATGTGCTGCTGTATTCAGCACCTTTCACTGTATGTCTAATGGATACATTCTTGATCTTGGTGCAAATAACCGAGATAAATAATGCTTCAATTAATAAGAGCAGACTTTGGCTGATAGTGAATAATGGCGCCTCTGAGGTTGTGACCACACACGCTCAACTCCTGCACATTTATATAGTTCACTGGAGTCATACAGTCACTAGAGCTAGACTGGAGTTTTATGCAGCAGCACAAGGGACCTAAAAACAATGTACTTTCTTCCAAGGAGCAACCAGCTCACTAGAACTTATTTTATCTTCATTTAAAAAGGTCCTATTGGTATTACTAATACATTTTAATAAGGGTGCTCCATAGGGGACATCTTGTACATGTTTTTGGCTGAAAACGGCAGACACAAGAAGAATGTACCATATGACCTGCCCCTGATAAGGACTGAACTCTGACCTCTTGCTGTGAGTAGTGACTACCACTGCAATCATATAAGAAATAGTAAAGTAGCTTACTACCCATTTTGAACAAACTAATATATGTATAGCAGTGTTGTTGGGAGTAGAAATCATGTATGTAAAATGACTGAAAAATAAAGTGCATTGATTGAAGTCTCTAGATAACTTTGTATTTAATGAAACTTAATTCAGGCTGTTGATAAAAGCATTAGCCATTCTTTCAGACATTGGATAAAACTGATTTTGATTACTTCAACCCCTGAGATTGCCATTGTTTCTTTGGGCAATTCACTCCAACTACCTTTGGAAGTGTGATTCTGTTGTGTGTTTGGTGGTGAATGGAGAAGCCATAGGCACCATTGTTCTCTCTGATAAATAGATTCATGTTTTTTGTCATTAGCAGAACAAGGACATTGTGTAATCTATAATCCCTGATAATTCTTCATCCTTCACTTTAATAGGTCCCATAGAGGCTTGTCTTATACTGGCTTAGGTTGTGTTTGTGTTACTGCAGAGGTGGCAACCACCAAAAATACACTGGCTTTAGCAGGTTGAATAATTCAGAAAGTGAAGACAGAGCGGCAGGAAGGAGGAGTCAGATGAATGGTAGAGCTACAGGGAGGACGATCAAGGAGAAGATGGAGGAGATGTAAAGTTCAAAATGGTGACTGAATTAATACACATTTTAAGATGGTAGCTTCCCCCTCCCTTAACTGTCCATATAGAGCCTTTTAAAGTTTGTAAGCAGAAAGTTCTAACTTCTGGAATGGAAGCAACTGGAGGCAAGACCATAATACATTTTCAATGGAGAAATTAGCCATATTCACTCAGCTACATGTAGGTGATGTCAGAATCTGGTTAGGAAACATTAGTGACTGTACCTCACATTGTATGTTTATTTAACGTGCGCATTAGTTTCCAGATTTTTCAGGTTTTACTGGACAAGTCCTTACAGAAATGTTGAAGACCACAATAGTTTTTTATAATATGCTCAGAATTATTCTATCTCAGCACAAACACTACTTTTTTAGTAGTTAACTCACTTTCGCTCCAGTCGCCTCCATTCCGGAACGTTGAACACTCCAAATGACAAACATTTTAAAGGGTCTATATATACTGATGACAAAAACATTATAACATAATATTATTGTTAGGACAGACTACCAATCACTCTCACATTCAGTCACAGGGGGCAATTCTCCTGCATATTCTCACATGCATATCTTTGGAAAGACACAATAACAACAGCCTGTGTGTTAGAACATGCTGCAGTTCCCGATAACTTCTAGAATCTCAACACAGCAGCGCAAAAAAAACAAGTCAAAAACAACAAGGAAAACACACTCAGACAAATATAACCCATGCTTCAAAATCATCTAGACACAAAACTCACATCAGCAGAATATCCAGAACAAACACAATTCTTTCATTCTATTTTATTTCTTGGCGCCCCGTCGACAATCGCTCACATTGAAATTCCATCTGTTTTTGCAATCTGTGAGAGCAGCTGTGTTGCTCTGGCCGCCACCAAGGGACTGGAACAAAACTACAACTACAGAGGCTGGAGCGAGAAGATGCATTTGGAGGGTATGAGCTGTGAAAGGATACATTCATTTCACTGAAGAAGCTATCATTAGCATATGAAGCTGGTTTAGAGGAGAAGAAATGTGGGATAACTTTTTGTTGAAGTTAGCATTTTGTTTAGCTAATTGGCCACAAATAAGCACAATGAAAAAGTGACAGCGTATAGTCAAGAATTGATCCATCAACACAACACATGGAAATCAAGCTCTACTTAAAGTAAGCTCGAGTCTGAGGCACACTATTTTTCCACAAAACCATTTAACAAAATACAGTTCCTCTGTCTAGACAAAACTTTGATCATTCACCATCATTTTGATTTATAGTTCATTCACATCATAGTTTAGTGGCAAGATAATGAAAAGGTCAAATTGACAGTGTCAAACAGATGCCTTCAAATCTACAAACAAATGTAAAATGACTGTTTTAATATTGATTATTTAATATGATTGTGACAACATGGATGACTGAGAATATTCATAGATTTGAACAAAAAACTTAGTATGGATGGTGTCATTGCTACATTTTAAAATTGTGGTCTATAAACAAGATCTTGACTCCGTTTGACAAAGCCCGAATAATATTTTACCCTCAAAAATAGCACCATGGATAAAAACCAAGCATAGACCTGAAGTTATTTTATTTTTTTTTTTTAACTAAACCCAGGTGAGTTCAGGTGTGACTTGTAGGAACAGGAAGGACATAATTAGTGCCTTCCTCTCTGTGCTCAGCTCTCAGACAGAGAGGAGCGGACTGGAAATAGACTGTTACTGTACGACTCAGCCCGGTCCTCAGAGTCCCATTACTTTATATACAGAACAGGCCTTCCCATCAGCCCCAGTGTTTCTGAGTATACAGGAGGAGATAATGGAGGTAATGAGGGATGGAAGAGGAGGAGCAAGTTTATGACCCTGATGTTTGCAAATACAAGACCAGCTGTTCTATATGTGCACAATGAAACCAATAAGGAAAAAAAACTGAAACTCCAAGACAGCCTTATTTTGTGGTTCACTAAATGCAGCCTGGCCAGCCCACGAATATTTCCTATTCAAAGATGTTAGTCTGGTCAATAGTAGATTGGAGTTTACCTATGAAAAGGAAACAGATCAGAAACGCTAGACATGACATTAAAAAGCCACACGCATACTGTTGTTAACATGGAAGTCACATTAGCTTGTGTATATGACACAACCAACAAAACACCCACCACTGTGGCTTGTAAACGGCTTGTAATTTGTTCGTCCAGAAAATCTCAGAGAAATGACTCGCTTTGAGCAAAGGACCAGACCCGACTTTTGAAAGAAAGTAGGCGGGGCTAGTAGACCAGGCTATAACAGATGTGCATACTGCAGTACATCACACAGAGGATTTACCAGAAAATCAGGTTCATTTTATAAATACATAGAGATTGAGTGATTAGTGCTCCTGCCTCTCAGCAAGGAGGCTGTGGGTTCTAGTTTCATGCCACATACAATCTCTCGGTGGAGTCTGCATGCCCTCCCTCTGTTACTGTGGGTTTTCTCCTGGACATGAATATGATAGAAGAATTGGTGAATTTAAAGAGCCCCTGTCCAGGGTGTAGTCTGCCTAATGCCCATAGTTGCTGGGATAGGCTCTAAGCACCTGCAAACCCTACCTTAAACAATGAAAAGAAAATGAATGACTTATTAATAGCATAGGCAATGAATTAATAAAAAAAATTGCTAATTCCTAATGCTCCCTTTTCAATAAATATGCACAAATGAGAAATGTGTAATTAAAACTGCCTAGGTTATTTTAATAAAGATTTAGAGCTTTAAGGGCTTAACATGTGGGTTTGCATTATACCTTTTACACATACAGTCATCATTTACCATTTTGCTGTCAATCAAAAGAAAAATGGTTAAGACAGACTTCAAAATTTCCATTAAATTCATTCATCAAATTCAATTTAAATTCTAGGTATTCATCAAATCAAACCAAACTTGATCTAAACATCTGAAATGACCATGAAATATTCAATTAGCCTACTTTATATTTTACTTACTGCATTGCACCATTGCACTTCCTATAACTTTTTCACTTAACATAAACTTGTTTTTAGGGCAGTGCTGTTCCCCGTAGGCTGAACTCATTTATATATTTTTATACATTATTTTTCCTATAGCACTTCTCCACAAATAGACAGGTCTGGTGGTGAATCAGGGTGAGCAGGACTGACAGTACACGGCGTTTGTCAAAGGAGATTAGCTCAGGGTAAATTGGGTTTCACTCGACTTGTACCGCGGTCTATTAGATCTGTTAAGTGACTGTTGCGGGAAGGAAGACATATGAGTGTAGCCTGTGGTTTTAAAAAGGTCAGAGAGGCTCCTTAGGCCTGAGAGCTGCATGTATCACATATGAATACAAGCATGAAACATTAGGGCACAAACGACTGGTAATAGATGCATTTGAACTCATGTGATAGTCCATATTGGGTCCATATAGAGGGCTATAATGTGGAAATTATATGACATTAGTATGGACTTAATAGTGTATATGTATTTGATGTTTTCATGTCATGTAGCATAGAAACGGAGCATATAGCCAATGATATCTGTTTTACAGAGGTTTTATCAGCAGTGAAACATGATATAAGTTGTAGCTTAAAGAATATGGCTGCAATGCTTAACTGTTTTCCTAGGGGTATTATTATGCAAATACTGTACATCTGAAGACCTAAAGACATCAGTTATGTGTATTTCACTTAAATATGCTCAACCTAAGTCCAGGTTAGAAACAACAATTTTTGCATTGATGTGAAATGACAGAAAATTAGTAAAAAGGTTTTGCTGATTACTGAAAAAAGTATTAAACTGACCACTATTGTCTTTCTCTGGTTCTAGATAAACCTATTTTGTAGACTTTTGAAGACCTGTCATAGTATGATTATAGTGCCACATGGGGGTGGACAATGTGGATTAAAACTTTTGATTTGATCACAAAAGTGTGTCTTAATAAATCATATATATATATATATATATATATATAT